>JACEVL010000798.1:1135000-1410000 GCA_020284085.1 Aporrectodea caliginosa | reverse complement strand
ATATATATACGTACACACGCATTATACGTATATATATACATTGTATATATATATATACACACACACACATAGGTGTGTGTAGTCTCGATGATTGTGTCTGCTCTGTGGTCCAAATCTGTTCGTCTGTCGTGCGGTTGTCCGTCGTACTGGGTACGAAAAGGACGAGACCGTTAGGCTGCTTTAGGCTGGTTTTAGGCTGGTTTTAGGCTGTGGGTAATGCGGCGCATAGACGTGTCTCTTTCTCTTGTTGATGTTTACGGAACACGGCGGAGAGTAAATTAAAAAACTGTGGCCTACTTATAGGGACTTACGTGTATTCACCCGATCGGTGGATTCGTGAGTTGTCCGTGTATTGTGTCAATTATGCAGAAATATTTATTAGGACTATATTGTGTCAGTTTGGCCTATACACTAATACTGTACTGGTTAGGTCTACGTTTAATATTAGGCCCATATGTTAATTTGTCAGCAAGAGCTCATGATGATGATGATGATGATGATGATGATGATGATGATGATGATGATGATGATGATGATGATGATGATGATGATGATGATGATGATGATGATGATGATGATGATGATGATGATAAAAACGATGACGTTGAGGGCGATGATGAAGGTGACGATGATGGTTGATTGAGTATATTATATATAAATATATAAATATATATATATATATATATTAGGATTGTGCCTTGCTTTACCCATTTGTAATCCTAATTTTACCCATATATACCCATATATACATATACTCATATGCATATATACATTATGATGTATACATATACGCCTATATACATATAATATGTGCACGCATAATAGAGAAGCACAGATGATCGTGATAACGTATACCAGGAAGTCGTCGATTGAAACCCGATAAACGTTCCTGAACTTCCATTTTGACTAAAGACCGCTTGTTGAACTCAGAAAAGGAGAACAAGAAGAAGTCGAGAAGTGGTTCTCTGGTCCAGTTCAGCGATTCGTAGAAGTGTGGCTAAAGAGCCAGGCACCGAAAGCCGTGACATGTCGTAAAATATTACGCTCTAAAGTCAACAATGTTGAGTTTTTGTTACGGCTGAAAACTACGAGGAAGCTCCCCTATGGGTCGACCGGTTCGGAAACATCCCGCTGTGCACGATTGAAGAGATTCGGGATTAAGTCATTCTCACCCAAGAGAGTGGCCGGACTGACTGACTGACTGACTGACGCATTCAGTCATTTGTTCTCTCACTTGCTGGCTGGCTGGCTGGCTGGCTGATTGACGGACTTGCTAACTGATTGGCAGATTGACTGACTTGCTAGCTAAATGATTTGATTGCGTGACTACTGGTTGATTTGATTGAGTGACTGACTAACTGACTGGCTGATTGAATGGTTGATTGACTGACTGGCTGATTGACTGACTGACTGATTGACTGGCTGATTGACTGACTGATTGATTCACTGGCTGGCTGGCTAACTGACTGGCTGATGACTGACTGACTGACTGGCTAACTGACAATCTGATTGTTTGGCTGGCTGGCTGGCTGGCTGTCGATTTCGCTTCTGTCCACATGTTTTTACCCCGAAGTCGTCCAATCGATCATAAATGTGTCCTGTCAATAACAAAGAAATTCCGACTGCTTCCTTCCTCATCAGTCACTCCGCTCTTCCTAGTTGTATCGTTGCGATATCTTGCGCCTCAACAGATTTGGTCACTAGAGGGAAAAACAAGAAAAATTTGACACGGCAACACAACCAGGCACGAACCAATAATATTCAGAGGTGATTCCCAGCAGGGGCTGTTGTTTCCTATCTTCCCCCTTCTGTGCTGGCTCCCATGTTCGCCATTCGTAAGTTACAACGCTCCTTGGTTAATTCTAGCTATCTTCGTTTGTATACGATGGGTCTTCGTTTTCTCAAGCTAAGTAATCCTGACTTAGAGGGTCATAGGAAAAATTGGGGTTCGCCTTCCCCCTAACCCCTGCGAACTGTGAAATGAAATGGCTAAGGGGTTCGAATTGGTAGAGTGGTAGACGGAGAAAAAGTGCCTGGGCTTGAGAACCAATTGTAATTGTAGTTAGTAACTTCTATTGCGCCAAGTACAAAAGGCACAAACCGATGGCGCACAAAAACCAAGCCGTGATGAGGTCAACATCCAAATCATTCTGCACTCTGCTATAATACAGAGAGGCAGTGTGTGGTGGATAACAAACCCAGAGGCCCACCATGTTCTATCTGCGTGTTATGTAACATAACATAGCATAGCATAACATAACATGCGATAACCAGAACATAACATAACACAACCATAACATAACATGATAACATAACATAAGATAACCATAACATAACATGATATAACCATAACATAACATGATATAACCAGAACATAGCATGATAACATAAGATAACCATAACATAACATGATATAACCATAACATAACAGAACATGATAACATAAGATAACCATAACATAACATGATAACATAACCATAACATAACATAACATGATATAACCAGAACATAACATGATAACATAAGATAACCATAACATAGCATAACATGATAACATAACATAACCATAACATAACATAACATGATAACATAAGATAACCATAACGTGATAACATAAGATAACCATAACATGATAACATAAGATAACCATAACATAACAGAACAAAACATGACATAACCATATAATAAGATAGATTAACATAACCATAACAGAATATAACCATAACATAACACACCATAACATTGCATAACATAACATAACATAGTATAAAATAACATGACATGGGATTTAGTGGTAACTTAAGAATCAATGCAGTTACATGGCCTATACAGTACTTCCGAACTTCCTCTTATAATTAGCTGTGATATCATTCACAAAGAGATATCATCGAAACTAGTCCACAAGTCTACAGCTGGGGACAGAGGAGTGGCCCCTTCTGGTTCCGCCCTGCATAAGGAGTGGGGTGGGGGAGGGGTAGGCTACTCATGGTCACCAACGAATGCAGCAGCCTTGGTAACGCGCGCTCCACCCACGCTGAAGGGCTCTTTATCGCTAATCTAATCTTACTAAATCCTTCACACATCAAGGATCGATTATCATCCAGCTTATTTGGCATCTAACTCGGTCACTGACCTTACGCTGGTAGAGCCAGTCCCAATCTTGGATAGAGAAGGAGGGCAACGCTAATCTTCGTTATGGCAGAGCGTCGTTAAACAACGACTAACCAGCCAAAGGATTTGGCATGGCATGGCATATCATGTATAATTGTATATGCATATTATTGTTGGATATAATTATGCAGTGAATGCGGAAGGCTGTGACCTTGGTGTGTGCCAAGCCATGACTCACTGTAGTATGGTGATTTAATTTTTTAATTAAAACGATCTACTGCAAACAGGCTTTGAAATCTGAACACTCCAACTTTGGACTTGCAAAGATTTATCACACCAGATTGAGTCATGTTCGAATATAGAAGAAGAAGAGCAGTCCCTTACGTCAGTCCTGGGGTAGCCATGTCCCATGTGTATGAAGTGTCAGCGACTTCATTTTCTTAGCCCCGGCATATGATGGCGGGTGACCAATCCTATCCCTCGCCGTTTCATCTTCCCATGGCACCGACAGTGTACAGTCGGTGTACTCATCATAGCTGAGTTGACTAGGGGGTGCAGATATAGCAAAAAGCTCGAACCCGGGTTGGATTTGAAGCCCCGACCTCTCGATTGACAGCCCGCACGCTAACCACTATACTACCGAGCACCTCAACTATTATAGACAATGGTGCAAAAGGACCGTATTTGTCGCTTGATGCTCTCTGGTCCAGTTAATGACAGCTGCGAAGCCCTGAGGTCAATCGGGTCAATGCACTTGCGGGGCCTTCAGCTCCGCATAGGGTCTACCTGCTTATATCACGCAGGTCCTGTTAGTAGAAGTTTTCGACAACTGCGTAAATGGGGGCAATTAAACTTGACCCATCACTTTCACATGTGTCTGTCTGTCTGTCTGTCTGTCTGTCTGTCTGTCTGTCTGTCTGTCTGTCTGTCTGTCTGTCTGTCTGTCTCACTCACTCACTCACTCACTCACTCACTCACTCACTCACTCTAATATAACCAGCACTGACAATTGCGACGTTTCAATTAGTTTGACAGAGAACTATGTCTGACAATTCTACAGAGTTGGCCTACGCGGCTTTCAGCACATCGCATGCATACATACGAAACCGTTCGTACCACGTTCGCGTGTACTAGAAAATACTACGAGTTTTCGTACGAACGGCGTTCCATAGAAAGGTCGCTCGGAAATTCCCAGCATAAGCACACGGACGTCATGATGTGTGTGTGACGAACTGGTTTCCTTGAAAAGCTTGTGCTTTCTGGCTCTGGCTACGCGCTTTCATTCACATGTGCCAGGTGCCTCCCTACTCCGCGCCCTCCCACTGCGATGATAGGCTGGCTGGGTATATGGTTTTACGTGAGAGGTCGCAAACTGGGCCTTGGTGTTTGTGTGGGCCGATATTAAAGCCAGCGAAGCACCGATGCGAGTTATTTGATCGAAACATTCGAAGGAGTGGTTGTCGTTTTGAGAGAAGTATTTCAGAAATTTTTTGTTTAGTCATCGTGGTCAGCGAAAATTGAGAAGTTCGATAGTTTTTCCGAGTATAACGCGCTTCGAATATAACACGCGCAATAATCGATTCGGTGTTAGGGTACTTTAACCCAAACGGTGGAGATATATAAAGCGAGGGCTGATGTACGTCAAGGACATGCCATCGGTCGCAGCCTCTGCCTGTCGTAACGAGGGGTTGGACACGAGTCGTGACGGACGGATGGATGACGATTTAGTCCTGGACGGAGTTATTGATGATCGTATCGCCGCGGCTTATGCCATCGTAGAGCTGGGCGAAAGGGATTCGAAGAAGGTCGCCGAGTTTGCGTCGAGCGAACTGGACGAGGATCTCGAAGTGGACGATTTGGACCAGTACCACCAGGTGCCGAGGTCTCCGGAGTACTGCCGCAAGGATCGTCGGCGTCAGTACGACAACCGGAGCAGCGCCGATAGTAGTCCGGTGAGGACTTCTGGGAAGTCGCTGGTCGAGTCGAATCCGGCGAAGTTGGGACACGTGAGAGGGGCCGTGATGCCATCGAGGACAAGCGGGAAGCCAGAGCCGAAGATGCATCCGAAAAGGAGAGTGGAGGAAGAGGGAGGAAATGGGATCAAGGCAAAGCTGGCTAGGATGCTGTTTGAGAAGAAGATCTCACGCACGGACTTGACTTTGGAGAGATCACCCCACGACGATGAAAGAGAAACTGGGGCGAGTTACAAAGGATCAGTCGACTCGGACGAGGAGCGACCAATCGAAAGCCAAGGCGGAAGGTTTGTCCGAACTTCGATGCCACTCTTTGAACCAGTGAGCGTGGTTTCTTGTACACAATCGCCTGCAAGATGCGAACAACAAAAGAACCAGCAAGAAAAACTTGAAATGAGGTTAGAGCAGTCTTTTTCCGCGGAAGAGATAAACCGATTTCGCGAGTCGCTTTTGAGGAAACAGTCGAACGAAGATTCAGAACAATCCAGGGTTTTGCGACAAAATGTGAGTTCAGCTGGTTATAGATTCTCCCCAAACCCTGCTTACTCGTCCTCACCCGCTTCCCCGCAAAGCATGAACATTGAAGTTGAAGCATCAGCCAAAGATCTTGTCATTCCAGCCAGTTCTTCACCCTCTCCTGCCTTCCAAAACACCCCAGAGGGCAAACAAACTCTTTCTTCTGGGGATGCTGACGTCCCAAAATTCTCCCAGTTTCCACCACAGGTTGGAGCAAGTGAATATTTTGTTAGGAACCCCAATCCTCTTGCCAATATTCCCCCATCATGGCCGATCATGAGCGGAATGCCGCCCTACTTATTTCTGGGACCATCAAGCGAGTCTATGTTAACCTCAACACGCATTGGAAACAGTTCCGAAGTTTGTGAACCAACATTGGTCAAGACTGTTATGCCAGGAACAGGATTTGTGCAATACTATGTCCTACCCACAACGAGGCCTACCCCAAACTCAGCAAATCCTGTTTCGTCTGCAGATTACCGTGACTTGAAAGTCAATGAACCAACAGTGATTAAACAGGATGTCGATGACGCAATGACAAAACTTGAAAGGTTCACTCTGGGAAAACAACTGTACAGTGGTTCCCCGTCGAGACCTGAACTGATGTTATCCGACGCAAGACTCCCGTACTGGTGCCTTGCTCCTCAGGCGAAGAGTTTCTGTCCGCGGTTCGGCTCCCTCAACAGCATCAGCAACTACTACAGTGTTGCAAACAGTCCTGCATCATCAGAGACTGGTTTATATCCATCCAACTCGTCTGTATCAAGGTCTTGCCATGACCTCACGAGGATACCATCAAAGTCTCCCAAATTTCAAGACGCTCCCGATGACCTCCCGCGTCATCCATCTCCAGACATCAAGTACAAGCGTCCAAAAAGCAACGAAAGTGCCCAGAGAAGTTACACAAGGCGGACGCAGCGTGTCTGCAAAGACAGGAGGAAGAACTTGCCGGCTGCTTATGCTCTCGAAAAAGTCCGAGGGGGCGGGTTTGGGTCGCTGACAGCCATCCGAACATTCTACGATAGCCTGAAGTCGAGAAGCGCACCAAACTTGTCCGGGCAATCGCCGAAGAAAATGCAGTTTGTTGAGTTAAGAGAAAGAGCGGGAAGTCTGTCTCAGAGTTACGGAGCAGTTGCCCAAGATTTTCCACTGGATTTATCAAGCTACAGGAGAAAATTTTCCACTGAGCAGAGAGTTGAGGTGAAACGCTGTCCTTCAGAACTCCAGTCCTTTTCCGTTTCTGAAACTTCTGTGCCAGTCAAAGTAAACACCGACTTTTCAGGTCCTTGGCAACATGATTCGCATGCTCAAACTGGGTCAGGTGAAAGGTCATCTGAATTTCTCTTCTCACAGCAGCAAAAAACGAACATTACGGAAGACTCGAGTAGTGTAGCAGTTACCGTGGAGAAGAGTGCCAGTCCTAGTCTTGCCTCCCATTCGCTCTCGCACATTCTTCCAAACAGTTCTCTTCCCCCAAAGAAACGAAAACTGCGTCAGCCTTCACAAAGTCGCGACTTCTCAGAGGTCAAAACGACCATGTCAACGACAAGTGTTGGGTCAACAATGGCATACCCAAACTCAGGCACTGCCAAACAATCTGAAGAGCTGGAGGGATACAGACAGTCAGCTGGGATTGTTTCACATGCAGAAACAGGTTAGCTGAGAGCCAGTTGTTTAATCGAAATAGTTTTCTTGTAATACTGACTTAGAATGTTGTGCAAAATGTTGGATTATGGCTTTTAAAGTGGAAAATATGAAAATAAGACAGTTAAGTGAGGTCTCAAGAAGCTGTCAAAAGGGAACAACCCTGCTGCTGTTTGCACAAAACATTGTGTATGACATATTGCAACTTGCTTGGTTTCTATTTAATTTACTTGTTTGTTTGTTTACATCCAAATGATCCAGTGATAAAGTAGCAAAATATTGGTGAAACGATGTAATATTACAAACAATTGAAAATCTAACTTTATGCACTGCGTGTGTTTGTGTATGCATTTTTTTGTATGTAATAATAAACAATCACTCAAACTGAAACCGATCCTTCCTTCGATCACATTTTTTTCTGTATTGTACTTAACGATGATCGAGGATTTTGATGTTCAGTGTTTTTGACCAGTTAACAGGGTTTCACGAACTCAGTGTTTGCACATTTCAGGACGGTTGTACTTTCTCTTTGCTTTATATCACTCCTGTTTGATATTCGCGAACACATAGTCAATTAGCCACGAGATCATTTTCTGTGTGCTGTGTGATGTTTGCAAATTTCAACAGACCGGTTTTGGGAAATAATGACCACATTTGAATAATTATTGCTTTTTTCTGTATCCAGGGTTTGTACTGACGCCTGAAATGAAACTGCTGGAGAACAAAGTGGGCGTTCGCGACGAAGATGGAGACTTGTAAGTGTTACTGCGAAACAATTAACGTTATTTGGCTGAAGAGTTATCTAAGCCGGAAGCACTTTATGATGAGGAATTATAGTGGTTGCGATGACAAAACGAGATGAACTACCGGTATGTAGAAAACTATGTACATGTATTGGCCAAGTGAAAGGGATCTGGGTGTTGAATTACGTGAATGTCTGGCACGACTTTATAGTCAGGGTTGAGTGGTTTAAGTGAGTTCACTTTGGACAGGTATATAGTTATGTAGTGGTAGGAGTTACTAAGAAAGTATGTGTACTGCGCTGTCATGGCTCCACTGTTTACTTATGGTGTTGTCTTAGTAGGATAACTCACCCACAAGGTCTTGGGTCAAAATTTGCTGTCTGTCTTGTCTGGCCATCTGTCTGTCTGCCTACAATTCTTTTTTTAGCGACCCGCAGTATCAGCAAATTCACTTGTGATAGTCTTATGAAATCACTCTCACAGAAGTGTTGGCAAATTGACTCACGATGGTTTTGCACATTCACTTCTGATAGTCTTGGCAATTCACTCAAAATAGTCTCGAGTATCCACTCATGGTAGTTTCTTGGTTATTTTGAAAATTTTCATTGATTCTAGTCTTGACAGGTCACTTACAAGTGATAGTCTTGGCAATTTGCTTGAGGTAGTTTTGGCAGTTTACTAACCATATTTGAATGTGCTCTTTCTCTAGACCGCTACATATCGCCGTGGCAAAGGGTTATCTGGAATTTGTTCAAAAAGTCCTCCTACCGATGATGTCACAACATGGCGTTCATATCGACAGTTGCAACCATCAGAGGCAGGTAAGAAACTGACATTAGGCCTACCAGTAGTTTTGAAACCCATGATAAATTTTTTTACGACATCAGTGATAAGAGCTTATCAGATCATTTTTTGCAACCGCGGATGTCGTAAAATATTACACTTCCTGGTATTGTTTTCATTGTGTTGTCAAACAAAGCAACTTTTGGTCATATGCAAAATATTGTCTAGAATCATTTACACTAAGTACTAAAGCTTAATATGCTGTGGTTATTAGCATGATCTTGCTTGAACATTTTTCAGTGCATTCTATGGCTTGCTGTTGACAATTTCTGAAAGAACTGTAGTGTTAGTAGGATTTCCATAGCAAAACAAGCTGTACTTATTCTATCATTCCCTCGCTGACTACTATTTTCTCAAAACCTCTTTCACCAGAGAACGTTTTTAACCGGGACTTCCCACAAGTGTTTGCTGTTAAGACTTTAGACCGAGGTGTATACGTTTGTGTATAGTCCTTTTCAGAACATATACCTTTGTATATGACTTTGTTTTGTTCCCTCTGGTGGTTTAGACCGAGCACTATAGTCCGATCTGCTGAAGTTTAGGTAAATTCCCTATTGCTTCCTGGTCTTTGTGCTAAAAGAAACAGTTGCTGGCTCTTGCTGGGCAATCACTTCAGCGTGACCTAGAACTTCCTTCTTGTTTCTTTGAAAAAGCTGTCACACGTCCATAATTCTCTCTTGCACATCCTAGTTAACCAAATGTGTCGGAATTTTGTCACGTTACCCACCATGCTTATTGTGGAATATCGATCGAAAATGATCTGTATTGCGAGGCCGTGGTTTCTATGAAGAGCTACTGCCTGATGGTTGGTGATTATGAGAACGGGTGTTCACAGTGGATAGAGAGTTGAACACAAAGTACAATAATTGTTAATTATTAATAATTATTAACCGAGTCATGTTGAAAATATTCCCATGCAATTAAGTATGGTGATGCATGGTCATGAGCTTTATGGCTGACTGTATTTTTATGGCATTTAAAAAAGTCATCTTGATATAATCCTGTTAGAAATTATCCCTGCTGGTACATAATCCATTGTTTTGAAAAGGATAATTCTCTTTGTAAATAGAACCGCTTTGTACGGCAAATGCTAATTTTCTCCTGTTAGCGCAGGAAAGCTGGGTAGTAATTGAGAATGTTGTACACAGAATAGTTTTGTTTCAATTATTAACTAATATATAAATCCTGATTTGTAAATACTACAGCAAATAATTCCATGTTTTGAAAGCTCAAAATTGACGTCTGTCATCTTCCTGATCATTAATATTATTATTGTGATAACTGTCACGCCCTACTGTCTTCATATAATCTGTGACGGTGGTTATCATCATCGAATGTCGATGTTGTCACTTATCATTGCATATCTTGTCACAGTTTGTAGTAAAAGTTCACTTAGTGTATTTTTTAAAAAGTATCATGTGCTGCTTTTCAACACTTTAATGACAAGCTGCATTGGTTTCCCAGTCGCTTTTGGTACACTCTCGGCGTTAAAGTGTTAAAGCTGTGAAAAGTTCTGCTCCATGTAACGGTTGTTGTTTTTCTATTATGCAGACAGCATTGCATCTGGCAGTGATCACAAACCAGCCACAGATGGTAGAGACACTTCTGAAGGCATCCGCTTCGGCTAGCGTCTGCGATCGCAAGGGTAACACAGCAGTCCATCTAGCCGTCAAGTACAGAACGCCGGCGTGCCTTCGATATATTCTCACCAACTCCAGAATCCAGCTAGACCTCGATGCCAAAAACTATGAAGGTGAGCGATCTGCATTTGCACAAGGCCGAACCATACCTTCTTTTGAATAACTTGTCTATCGGTTAGATTGCTCAACTGATTACTTTTATCGAGTGGCCGAGATAATATGTTTCTTCAGATCAAGCAACACTTGAAAACTTCAGTTTTTAAGAATAGGACAAGTTAAATATAGAAGTCTTATCACTTCTTCTTTGTTACCGAGAATTACTTCAGTACAAGTCACCAGCATAAATATAGGGCCTAAACTAGACAGTGGTTTGACCAAATTAACTTAAAGTAGGACAATTGCTTATTGCGTCATTGTTATATGGATTTACTATAGTAACTCTGATAAGATATACGTGTGACGCAAGAGTCACACGTTTCTGGCTATTGTTTTACTTTAGGTTGTTCTAGAAAGGCCAGACAAAGGCTCTGCTTATTAAAGTGGTTGTTAATTATACTGAAAGATAATGCAGAAGTGTTACCTTCTAATGAGATCACTACAGTTGTTTCCTTGAAATGATAAGACATGCTGCAATAGCTTATTCTAAACTCGTGCTAAATCTTTGATTGCGGTTGTGACGTCCACACTTCGCTGTACAGATCATCTAGTGCCAGGACTTCCTTTGAGAACTGTATGTAACACCGGGACTTCTTGTACCACTGTAACCCTGGGACTTTCTTTGAGGACTGTAACACAGGACTTCTTTGAGGATTATACTGGATTATGATGCAGTTACATAACTTTACATTACCTACGTTACTTTCTTTCTTGCAGGATTGACAGCGCTTCACCTTGGAGTTCAGCTTGGCGAGAAAGAAGTTGTCACGGCTCTTCTCACCAATGGAGCCGATCCCAATGCAATGGATGGCACAAATGGTCGAACGCCGCTCTTCTACGCTGTCGAGACCAACGACTACATCATGGCTTCTGTCCTTCTCAAACACGGCTCTGATCCTTGCATTGCCAGTTACTCCGGCTGTACACCGCTGCAAATAGCAACGGCGAAGTCATTCCGCGACATGACCAACATGCTGGAAAGGAGCTTTCCGAGAGGACTTGTAGACCATGAAGAAAGCTTCGGGCACAACGTTTAGAGGTGGGTACAGGCTAAATTATGAACTGTACTTGTGTTCTAAACTAAAGCACAAACTGAACAATAATTAGTGATTTTTTTCTTTTTGTGAGCATGAAAAGTTGTATTTGTTTGTGCTCTTCATAGCATCTTTATCTTTTGATGTTCCAAAAGCATCTAACGATTAAGAGCAAATGACAATCTGCTTTCAGCAGTTTGGTGTATAAAAATATATCAGATGCTTCTGTGACGTGAAGTAGATAAAGATGTGTACATAAAGATGCAACAGTAATACTAAAGAAAAACTTTGACTGTATTTTTGGACTTCCTCAGTGCAATTATTTAATATTTATATTATAATTTTTTTTTTAAATTATGCACAGAGATGTGGATCTGAGGCATGGTTAGTCAGTTATCGTGTTTTACTGTGTCAACAGCCACGCGTTTTAGCTACTATGTAAGACTTAAGCTGGAATCTTTTGCATAAAGCTGCTAAAGTATGTGAAGGCCATTGATGAAATAAACTGAAACTCAATTTTACTATAAAAATTCCAAACCACGCTAATAAGAAATGTTTTATCTATATAAAAAGTGCTGTTAGTAAAAATTACAGTTGGTGCAAATTTTAATTTGTGTTTGCAGGAAGGGGATCTAGAAGTCGGTAAAATGGTGCTCATTCACTGAAAAGTCAAGGCCACAGTCGGCAAGACACATCAGGCATTCGAGTCATTTACCACGGTATTCATCTGAGCAGTCATCGGAGAATAATTCCTCGTGTCAGACAGCAAAATCTGGCTCTGCTCAAAGTGGATTCGACACGAAGTGTTCTCGATAGACGGCATGATCTGGATCATGTTGACGCACTTCATCCTTCCAACAGATCCAGGTTTCGTCGAAAAACATCCGACAGCCTAAGCGAGCGTGAAAAGGAATCATTTCCAAATTGTTGGAATAACTTAAAGTTGATCACTGTTAGAAATTCGTGCTTGTTGTAAGTAGTCTTTTTGAAGGAGCAAGTTTCAGCTATTGGTAAGAGTGCAATAAGGAAAGTGAGAGTTGATTTGTATGGAAATATTGTCAAGATGGTAGAGTTCAAGAATAGTCACGTGGGCCAGTATCGGTACAGTTTAGTGACCGAGCAGACTTGATACAGTAGAAAGACCTCGTGAAGTGGTATGTACGCAGGAAGATACCGTTGGGGGCTGGCTTGAATGGAAAATAATTTGACAGAAGCAACTGAAAACTTGAATGGGAAAGTAAGTGAACGGATGAAGTGGTGTGACAGGTAAAACCAAGTCACAAGGCAAACTGAACGTTCTTTTGTAACGTCAAAATCTTTGCACGTCATCAAGTGCAGTTTGTATATTCTTTCCGCTAGGGTAACCAACTCTGAAGTGTACTAGGAGACGTTTCAGTTGTTACTCTGGAGCTTTCGTTGAACTTTGTTACGATGTAATTTGAAAACTGAATCTTTGAAGCTGCATTAAAATCTCAACATTCTCAGACGAGACTTTTTAAAATGAATGTGCTATATTTTGAGGCTGTTTGACAGTCTTCTGGTTTGTAGCTGTTGAAATGTGTAATTTTGAAATTGTAAATTTATGTCAACTGCTACTTCTGTCACTTGATGCGCCGTCAGACAATCTGATATATCATTTGTTATCGATTTTTTCTATGGATAAGGCAGTTATATTTTGTTGTTACGACTTTTTACAGTTAAACTACAGCGACAAGTTTTTCAGCACTATTTACATTTTGTGATGACGTTTGTTGATATGTTGTTTTTGTTGTAATTAAATGGCCTTACATTCCGTATCGTATTTTGTTACGTTTCTTGAATACACCAACTACTGTTCTCCATTATCAGTTTAACCATACAACAGAAGTTGAACAACTGAATGAAATGTTAACTTTAAACTTAACTTAAATACCCATATTCTAAATACAGGGTATTTAAGTACAGGGCATTTATACACTGGTTAATGGTCTAGCAGTTGACCTACAGGTCTTCTTGACCTTTGTTTGGGACATGATAGCCAATTGGTTAAAGCCTCACCTTGTAATATGGAGAGTTTGGGTTTGAGCCTCCATAGGAAGGTTACTGTGTAGGGACCTTGAGCAAGACCATTGCCTACAAAAGCTCAGTGCCGTTGATTGAAATGAACAATAAAAAATAATAATAAACTGATGATTGTTAAAACAAGCTAAATGAAAGGGAAAATTTTCCAGAATCTTGGTCCTAAACCTTGGTCTAATAAGTGTTGGATTTATCAAAATTATACATCTACCGAAAAAATTTGCATTTTGCCACCATGACAATATATGGCATGAGGTACGACTACCAATACTTGCACAAACTGATGTTGAGTACTACCCCAAGAAATTTCAACTGCTAGGTTGTAGGCTTTAAGCATGGTTCATACAGGGATTTGTCTGACTTGGTATGAAGTCTTTCATACTCTGGGCTTGAGTGGTCTAAACATGTTCTGAGTTAACTGCAAAAACATTGAGGTGGTGAAACCCTTTTTTTCTAGGTCTGGATCGGGCGCCAACACGTAAATTGCCTCAGAAAATTAGGTTTATGGTGCTATAATCGTCTAAAAACATTTAAATCCTCACTCCATGCAAGTCCCAGCTCCATTTAACCTCAACTCTTGCTAGTAAAAGCTTAATCGTATCTAAGGTTTATCCATGGACGCCTGTATAATGGTTCATCCCATACTAGCCTAACCACCGCGATGGCAGATCGCTAAACACCATACTTACTTACTTACTTACTTACTTACTTAGATGACCTCCCGAGCTTTCGAAACAACCCACACAGACTATCGAAACAACAATTCGAAAACGGGGACAGTAAAATGTAAGACTAATCGTCGGGTTATGTAACGTTGTTAACGAGAACTAATAAAACAGACAGGATCTGAATAATATAAGCCATTATTTCTTTTATCTCTGTTTGCAACAACCAACATCAGCCGTGGGCGTGTCTTGTGTATCAGAGGCCCAGTAATCGGCTGCAGTGCGACCACTCTTCATTTTCTTAAATGCCAAGATCTTACCAGAAAAATCCCAAGATTGGTCAAAAGTGTAAAAACATTCCCAAGTCACTGAAAAGAAAAACGTTGTGATGAAAATAATATGAAATGCGGTGTAACAATCACAATTGTTTAAAAACTATGCCGAGCTAAGAACTTGCAAAGAAAAAAACAGAGCATAGGCCTAACACTGAATTGGAAAATTACAATGCTTACAAGTAACAATAATAATAAACGTCTTTCAGAAACTGAAAGAGTTTTTTCTAATTTGATTCGCTGCCACTGTTGGAAAGTATGGTAAAAACTAGTATGTAGAACTTAGAAAAATCCCAAGATTGCTATGCAGAATCCCAAGATCCCAAGTCGACCCCAAATTCCCAAGATCTTGGGAAAGATCCCAAGGAGTGGGCACACTGGCCCAGTAATCGGCTGACCTCGTAGTCAGCCGCTGTAAGTCGAGTCGATGACTCTTCGTTTCCAAGTAACAGGCAGGTCACAGCGATCAATATCAGTTTGAAGCAAACAGAAAAATACGCCCTATATCCCACGACTTTGTCATGAATATTCACTTATCTGTACCTTTGTCTCGTAGAATAATTGAGCTGACGTTTCATACTTCCGTATAGATTGTTTACCCCGTTTACATGATCACATAGCCTTTAGGCCTACAGTATAGGGCTATAGGCCTATAGTGCCTTGAATGAAAAACCAGGAAGTTTGACCCACACTCAATTCGCTGAATTCAAGTGAATGTAAAGTACGATTATGTTAGGCTGGTTATCTCGGGGCGAATCGACTCCAATAGTCGCGTGGTCTTCCCTAAGAGATTAAACACGTTCGACCGTTGCCCAACCACGCATTGAATACTTCCTTTCAATTTCTGCTGGCATAATATCACAAGCGACTACCGGGATTCTTTTACCACGAATTAACAGTATTGATAACAGCCTAATAATAGGCTAACAACGGCGAGCAAGGCATGCGCATTCAATATGATTATCCTTGGTCGGCTGGACGGTATTCTGAATGCGGAGAAAGGAAGGGGTTATAAGCCAATAGGCCTACGGACGTTGAAGTCTACATTTTTCACATAGGCCTACCCCTATGTCGTAGCTCCCCTATATTATATTCTATAGTCATTTTGGTGCAGCCTGTGCCTTAAACACCAACTTCACTTAGGCGGATGTCATGTGCATACTGGAAAGAGATTATCTCACTGACTCACTCTCATTGGAGTCGTGATGAGACCCCATTTTCTGACCTGGCACCGATATAAGCCCGGGTCGTCCATTAATTATGTCAACAAATTTTACGTAGTTTTTGACCCCTCCCCCACTTGTCGACAACTGTCAAACATTGACGGACCCCTAAAAAATTATGTCAACAATCCGAGAACCCCCTTACAAAAAGAAACACAATGGCTCAATACAATCATGTAGAATCATTTTTACACTAAAAATGCAATCTCAAATTTAAAAATATAGCCTATGAGTTTAGTTTATAACCAGCGTTTTAGTAGTAGGCTATTAAACATTAAGCACTCTTTGCATTTTCGCATTACTTATAATGTTTTCGCTACCATTTTGAAGGGTCTGTGTTGATTCATTGGAAAAAATTTGTTGACGTCAAATTGTACCGAACCCCCTCCCCTTGTCAACAACTGTCAAACTTTTCCAAACCCCTCCCCCCTATTTTGTTGACATAATTAGTGGACGACCCCTAATAAGCAGTGCAGCCTGTTACTGTGGACTTGATTTGATATAGCTCCGGTTTTAAACTGGTCTCTCTGACGCGGCTTTTTTGTAGCGTTAGATATTTCGGAGACTTAATTAGGCCTTACATATTACTCAAGCTTGAATCCATGCAAATGACATTCACTTTATATACGGGCTACACACTTAATTATATAGCTATGCTGTTATTATATTTCAGCCCCGTATACAACCACGTTCCTTAATTGGCCCACATCTGGCCCGCACGGTGCCACTTGTAACAACTGGTGACCCGGACTATGGGTGGAATGTGGGTCGAGTGAGCTATGCTTTCGGGGCCGTAGCACGGCCTTTAAGCGCTTTAAACTTTTCCGTGGGAAAACAGTTGAACTGTTCGCGGTTTGCATGGTTGACACAACACGATGAGGCAGGAAGCACTACATTTAGCCCTTATACTATAGGTCTATGTTCGGTTCTCAAGAAGTTATACCACTAATGGTAGGTACAAGGGCGGGCAGACGGTTGGTTATACCGCAGATGGCTTTGGAGCAAGGCCTATAGGATGATGAGCAGATTAAAGGACTCCGGATTGAGTTTTCTAAAGCAGAAATTCAGACGATGTAAGGAAAATTATAACGTGCGCCCACTTTGTGCTGATGTTGTTTTCAGTTAGAGAGATGGTTGGAGGAAAAACACTCGGGAAGTATAGGCCTAGAACCTGCAAATGTTTATCGCCATATTGGATCGTGGCCTTCCTGGAGGATGGGGGTCATGGAACTAAATTCAACGGCGTCACGTCTCCCATCATCATTTTCAACTCTAGTTTCTTTCAGGGTTCGGCAGGGTTTAAAGTGGTGTGGGAACTGCGGGAGCGGCGTTCCCACTGCTCTCGAAATTCTTTGCTTGCGTTCCCACTGCTCACCATGCAATGGAACCATGATAACAATGCTTTCCAATAAAACTCTTCTTCGGAGTTCCCACTGCTCACCCAAACCACTTTAACCACTGGGGTTCGGGTTTTGACCCAAACAATTTTATAATTACAATATCTAAGCCCAAGACTATTCACATTGGAAATAATATGATAGGCTACTAAAATATGCTGATGACGGGCTTGACGGCTATACTTACTGCCCAAAGTCTATGTGGCCCTGGGCTTTACGATGTGGTGAGAGCGACCACGGTGGTCCACTTGCTGCAGCATGCTGCTCCGGCATGGTGGGACTTTGCCAGCCAGACGGAGAAGGGAATGCTCCAGTCTGTAATGTACAGACTGATCCGTCAGCAATACCTCCCCAGTCACAGCCCCACCTTTGAACAACTAGACCTATGTCTTAAAGCCGACATCTGCCTCTTTTCGGCAGTCCTGGGATCTGTGGGCCATATGTCCTCCATAGGTTTCCCCCCCCCCCCAGGAAGCCGTTGGCCTATAGCCACCTATTCCCTTCGACCCCGATCACATGACCGTGTTTTACCACTTAGCTGACCACAGCATGAAAAAACTTGCTTAGTAAGAATGCTTTATTCATCGGACTGCGGATTGCAGCTGGTGCAATAAAGAATATACTTACTTACGTACTTACGGCTATACCGGAATTAAGAACAGTTACTGTAATACAGAATAGCGCTGTAGCCTACTTAATAGCTAGTAAACACAGATTTTAGTTGTTATTGTCAAATCACAATTTTAGCGATGCATAATGACTGTGTTGATGGTTTGGTCTCTGGTTTCAGCTTGGTAAAATTCTGGACCTGAAATTAAGTGCGGTACGTGTGGAACAGCTGGACAACAATAATAAGTGGATACGTGGTTGGCGCATGGGATTTTCCTATTCCTGCGACGTCGACTGAAGATTGAGGCGCTTGTATCTGTTGCCGAGTGCATCTGATCAGGCGATCGCATCTTTCGGCGTTCGACACGCGATTGAATCACATATGTTTGGTTCTACGCTTCAGCCAAATGACGTCATTCATGTGTGGCGTGCCATCTACTATACAATACAATACAATACAACTTGCATTTACAGCGCGCCTTAATAAAACATAATCGTACTCAAAGGACGCGTTACAATATAGTTACTAATCATAGTACTTAGAGAAGAGATAAGTTTTAATTTTAGATTTAAAAATAATATTTGAGGACGATAAATAAATAAATAAATGAATACTAATAATTCACACAAACTGATCTATTGGTGCTTATCAAAGAACAGTGAAAGCTTCGTATTATTAAAATTAATGTGAACATGAACTGAGTATTGTTATGGTTTGATATTGCATTGTTTCACTTTTTACAAGTTTCATCATGCATCCGTCAGTCGCAAGGTGGCATCTTCGTATTTTGCTCTATCATCGGAGAGAAGGTCTCAAAAATTGTAGTCTGTGCTTTCGCGTTCGTTGTGCGGCGCCTTTTGGTGGAATTGTCGAAAATTACAGTAAATATATTAACTGAAAATTCTTGATTTGTATAGTATTACTTATGCAAAAATCGTCATAGTGAAACATGCAATGGTTTATGTATGCCCTTTAACGCAGTTGATCTGTTTATAGTTTGTATGTGTTAAGGTGTCCTGGTCCCTCGGGAGAATGTCCTTGGGTTTGGTGGCATTTAACCTGGAACACTGCGAGCTCCCTAATGGGCGATTTGGATTTTGAAAACTAGGTAGCAGATTGCTGTAATAAGTAGGTTTTTACACGGGCGTATTTAGGGCTAGCTTATAGTATCGGGGGCTGAAGGATCATACAGTATCTTTGGCATGCTGTGTGCAGGGCCGATGAGAGGGGGGGTCAGGGGGGTCTGCTGCCCCGGGGCCCGGATCTATGGCAGGGGCCCTTGGCAGGGGCCCGAAAATGTCTAAACTTTGTTCAAACTGAAGAAACCTGTGGGTTTTGGGCCAGTGGAGTCTGTATATGACGAATGCTTCGTGAATCGTGATACATGATATATACCAGTGGTTCTTAACCTTTTCAAGGAGGCCGAACCCCAAGAGAAATCCATGACCACTCACCGAACCCCTCAAGTTTGAACAAAAAAATTAACTAATGGGAACAAAAGGAAATAAAAAATTGTACCAAAATGTGATACAATATTAATACATTTAATACACGAACAGTTAACTAACCGTACCAACACTACTAATTGCATTTTAATGTGTCCTTTGTTGTTGCCGTTTGGAAACAATGAGAGAAATGCGTGGCTCTGTTTTGGAAAGACTCAATCTCATGTCATTTTCGCATCAAGCTTGCTCCTTTTCTTGGATTTAATCTCCACCAATTTTGAGAATCCTTGCTCACAGTGATATGATGTGACAAACGGTGTGAGGATTTCAAGGACAGCTTTAGCAATGCGAGGATATCCTTCCATTTGACGGCACCAAAATCATGAGAGTGTTGTTGTACCAAAGAGCAATTGTTGAATGTGGCTTTGCTGAAGTTCGATAAGATCGTTCAGAAAGATGGCTGCCGGTGTTAATTATCGGGGGCAGTAAGACATAACAGTTACTAAGGTTAACAGGATGAACAGCTTTAAATTTCATAAGGTAGGGCCTGGTAGGCAATCTATTTCAAACAAAATTTATTAAATAAAAGTCGTTACTAAAAATAAAATAGCAAATGATTTTCACTGACACTCACTGATCCTGAATATGTATATATTTCAGAGGACCTCTGCCGAACAAATGGCAATTCACCGAACCCCAGGGGGATTTTCACTGCAATTATTAGTATGAATGAAAACATAGCATATATGAACAACTTTAAATTTCATGAATCTATTTCAAACAAAATTTATTAAATAAAAGTCAGGGACCTCTGCTGAACTCTGAACCGAACCCCAGGGGTTCGGTCGAACCACTGGTTAAGAAACACTGATATATACAGAGCCACAGACTTACAGTGTATGTATGTATGGTGTCTGTCTAGGTCACCTGATGTGTCGGGATATTTGACCCACAGTAGAAACGAAAGAGCACAGTTGTACATGAAGATAACACCGCATACCCTTAACCTTGCCTTTACCCATCACTCAGCTCCAGCGCGCTCTCTCTCGCGTTTCCTCTCGAAGTCTGTCTCTCAATGTCTCCCTACAAGCCATGTGGTCTGTACACACTACACACATCTGCAGTCTCCAGCGTTCATGTTACTTATCCTATTGCGAAAGTACATGTAGTTCTTTATGTTCAGAATACAGTCGTTAATCCATTTATCTTTAAAGAAAAACGATCTTAATTAAATGTTCAAGTTTAATTGCTTCAATTTAATAAAGTTCTAGGTGATGCAGCGTTAAAGAAAAACCTCTCCATGGAATTTCTTTACAAAAACGCAAGCCAACAATGAATGTGACGGTGGAAATGAGACTGAAGAGGCTAGCACTGCAGATGACAATTCTATTGGCAATATTGCTAACAAGAACAATTTAATAGTTATGTCACTCAACGTACACAATCTCAGTTGCTCAGTCAGAGGATTTAGGGACGAGCACAGTATAACAAACGTAGGTCATCACTCATCACAATGATTTCGAACTAGCTGTTGGTGCAAAGTTAACTGATGCAGACAAATTTCCATTTCTGACTAAATTCTATTCTCCACCAGAATCAAATGCTTGGCCTACCACTTTGCATTACGCGCCCCTATGGTAAAAATAATAGCCACGCCACTGCTCATAAAGGCTGTCCTACTATTTCAATTATTTAAGTCACATTAACTGTTGCGGTAATATTATAGTTGAATAAATTACTTGAATTTCAAAAGCACTGCTAATCAGCATTATATTGAGATTCACCGGCCAGCAGTCAGCCTAGAATAGATTATTGGTTTCCTGGCAGCCATAAAATCTGTTACTAGACGTAAATTTTATGACTTAAAATTTGAGTTATTATCCAAATAAATAACACTTTAATTTACAGCTGGATATAAATTATCGTCATAGCCATATTACCAATATTTTATATTATATTCCTTCAAGTTGATGAATTACCATAAGAAATCTGGAGCTCAAAAAAGGAAAGAAAGATTAGCGAAAGTCAGGAATGCAAAAGAGAGACAGACAATGCATCAAATCTTGAATTTAGTAGTAGTAGCAGCAGCAGCAGCAGCAGTAGTTGATGATAATGGTACAGAGCGAGTTGTTGATGTAGTCTATATATCCATTAACCATAACCATAACCAAAAATTTTATTCCTTCAAGTAGGCAACATCACAACATTTAATTATTATAGAAACGCCAACAAAAAGAAAAGGGAGAGAAACCCTTAAGGGACCATTTACCCATGTACATGGGAAACGTGGCAGCAAGTTATGCATGTGGGTACAAAAAATTTTACCTCTTAACTAGTTAACTGAATTAAAATTACACAAATCTGCAACGAGCTCAGTATGTACGAATTTGAGCATGTACGGCAGGTAATAGATTGGTGGGAGTCAGGGATCCACAGACAGTAAGTGATGATGGAGTTTCTTTTTAAATACTGAAATGCTAGGAGAAACACGAATGGCAACAGGGAGATTATTCCATGTCCTAGGGCCAGCACTTTTGATGGAGAATTTTCGTGTATTAGTTCTAGTGGCAATTCCTCTATAATTGGAAGAAGACCGAACATTGTAAGGATTAGATTGGGATGTCAAGCTAAAGAAGTCAGTAAAAGCTCCAGGCAAAAAGATTATGCATATATTTAAACATAAACTCTGAGGTCTGTTTGATTCTAATCTGTTCTATATTACAAATTTTCAATTTCTGTAACCCGGCCTGTGAAGACAGGGAGTTCAAGTTACCCAAGATAATTCTGGCTGCTCTTTTTTGTAATGAAGTTAACCTAACCAGTCGAGAAGGGTAATTAGAGGCCCACACTACATTGCAATAAGAGAGATAAGGGTGGACTAAGAAGTAATATAGGCTAAGTCTAATTCTAGTCGGTAGAAGGGGGGCAGTACGGGCCAAGATACCTACACTTTTCGCCACTTTCTTAGAAATATTTTCTATATGTACTTTCCAAGTTAAAAACTGATCTACATATACTCCCAGGAATTTGACCGAAGTTACTTGGGGTAAAGGTTTATTATCCATAAATACTGTTCCTTTAACTCAGGAATAGGCTTTCGATGTGAACAAAATAATACGTAATTAGTTTTATTGAGGTTCAAAGATAACTTGTTCACTCGAAACCAATCGACCACATGCTTAAGTTCCTGATTCATTGTTTGAAAAAGTATGTCGTACGATTTGTGAGAAGCAAAGATGTTTGTATCATCGGCAAAGAGTACAAAGCGCAATATTGGGGAAGCATTGGGGAGGTCGTTTATAAAGAGTAAGAAAAGAAGTGGTCCAAGAATAGACCCTTGTGGCACCCCAAATTTGATTAGTTTCAATTCCGATAAAGAGCCATTACATAAAACCTGTTGCATTCTATTGTCTAGGTAATTTCTGAACCAGTCCAAAGCAATTCCACGCACACCAATATTTTGTAATTTGCTGGTGAGTATGTCGTGATTGACCGTATCAAAAGCTTTTGCAATATCAATAAATATACCTAATGCAAATTCCCCCCGGTCAATAACAGATGATATATTATCCTGAATATTTAAGAGCGACATTGAGGTTGAATGACCCGGCTGGAAACCATGTTGTGAAGTATGTAGAATGTTCATTTTATTAATGTAGTCAAATAGTCGAGAATACATAACCTTTTCAAGAAATTTTGAGAAAAACGGTAAAATGGAAATTGGTCTATAATTGGTTAGTTCCTCCTCTTGACCCTGTTTATATATTGGTACACGACAATGCAAGTGACATAATCTTCAACTCTTGAAATTGGATATCATATTGCGACAACAGTACTGTCATTTAAAAATCATTTCTCACGTTCACATAATTTAATTACATTTTCATGTTTCCGGAAATTTCTTTGTAATAAGAGTCAGAGATGGACCTTTTAAACCACAAGCTGATTTTTACATTCACTTTTACTATTATTATTATTATTATTATTATTATTATTATTATTATTATTATTATTAATAATAATAATAATAATAATAATAATAATATTATTATTATTAATAATAATAATAATAATAATAATAATATTATTATTATTAATAATAATAATAATAATAATAATAATAATATTATTATTATTATTATTATTATTATTATTAAACTTATTTATTATTCATTAAATGTAATTGATAGCCCTTTCAACAGGCTTACATCAGACTTGGGCTTACTGATAAAACTGAAAAAACCAGGGGCCCTGAAGGACTTGAGAAGTGTCTGCCCCGGGGCCCGCCTTGGCTCTCGGCGCCCATGGCTGTGTGGACGCCGGACGGTACCAGGTGTTCTAATGATGACACTAACCCTGACCTTGACCCTAACCGACCCTCACGACGCCTAACATAACCCTAACTGACACTCAGGACGCCAGTATACTTACACACTATTATCCTTCAGCCCCGATACTATAAGCTTGCCGTTTTAGGGGTGGTTTTACGGGTTCAAACCCCCCAAATTGTTGTTAAAAACAAAAAATGTAGAAAAATAGGACAGTTTCTAATGGAATCCCTCAAAAACTTAAAACCCCTCCGAAATGTTTTCTGGCTACGCCCCTGGGTTTTTGGTTTAAGTGAAAGGTTTGGTTGTGTACATTCTTATGGCAGTATTTTGGCTTGCCAGGAGCAGACACAAAAAGAGCAATAATTTCATTTGACTTGAAATTCCACAGTAAAATAAGTACGGGTGAGAAACTCAAGTCGTGTTGCATTTGACCTGAGTCGGTAGCCAGTTTTAAAAAATGCCGAACTATTTTTGAGACGCCTAATCTCAAGTTATGTTGCTCTAGTTTAATATGAGTTCAAGAATTAGGATGTGCTCATGTGAAATGAAGTCAAGGACAACTGTCGATGCACGTATTGTGTGATAGCGTAAACTGTGCTGTGACTAAAACTGGGCCCATAGCCTGACCATCAGCTGATCGAACAATGCTGATAAAAGCATAACGTGGCATGCTGTGATGTCTGGCTTGTGGTTGTCCTGAATTAGATGTCGGGAATGTTCTAGCAGTTTGTTTTATGTTCTGTTGCGAGTGTTACAACTACAGGGATTTGTTAGTATGTTGATAGAACCTAGACAGATGCAGATTTAACTTAAGATGCTGAGATAGTATCTTTTAAATTTTAATAGTCAAGTGTGAGTTAAACAGAGTTATGTAAAAATGAGTGAGAATTATGTTAAACTTTGAAAATAGTAAAATGTGAATGGAATTTGAATTATGGAGCCCTTTGCATTAATAGGAATTATACTGCAAATCCTACTTTGGTTTAAAGAAGAGCACTTGTATTTTGCCATTCAGTACACAGCAAAAATTATTAGAAAATTCTGCAGCTCTTAAGAAGAATTACTGATAATAGTCATGTTTGGAATAGAAACCTCATAAAGTTTTTTCATGTCATGTGATGGCTTCTCTGGTTGTAATGTCCAATGCCCAAAGCCCTAATCTTAATCGCCAGATAAAAATTAATATAAGAATTGTAAGGTTCAAAATAAAAAGTCTGTTGTTAAGAGTATCTTGTGAACTTGTAAACTGTTTCAGATCAGCCGCCTTTTCCTGAGTCTGGTGTTGCCGTAGTGGAGAGAAAATGGTTCTAACAGAAAGTGCGAAGGTTGCTGTTGCAGCATGTTTATTTGGGCGACAAATCATCAAAGCGTTGCTAACGTACTTCAGAGAAAGCAAGTCACCAAGCACCATTCAGCCAAAGGGGACCGGGCTTCGAAGGGAACTGCCGGAGAACCTACCATCTGTTGTCGACATCAAGCGTGCTCTGCCGAAGGAATGTTTCGACCCGAAGGTTTCCACGTCGATGTACTACGCGGTGAGAGACAGTGTGCAGATTGCAGTCACGTTTGCGGTGTTCTTCTACCTTGACAGCGTCGTGCCGTCCGTTCTTGGGAAGGTGCTGTTAATGCTTCTCTACTGGGCCATCCAGGGCACGTTCTTCACGGCTGTTTTTGTCGTCGGACACGATTGCGGCCACGGTTCGTTCTCGCACCATCCCCTCGTCAACGACATTGTGGGAACCATCATGCACGGGTTTCTGTTGTGTCCTTTCTACATGTGGAAGGTGAGCCACCGACATCACCACCAGAACAACGCAAACTTTGATAAGGACGAGGTTTTCTACCCGGTGAAGGAATCAGAGCCGTGCTCCAAGTCCAAGGTTCTGCCATTTTTCGGCTTTGGTACCGGCTGGTTTGGCTACTTGGCCGTCGGTTACAACCCTCGCCCTGTTAATCATTTCAACCCTTGGCATTCCATGTTTGTCGGGCACATCGTTGGTTGCCTCTTCTCGCTCGCTAGCCTGGCCACAATGTCCTACTTTCTCTACGTGTTCTACCTTTCGTTTGGTTCTCTCGCACTCTTCAACTACTACTTTGTCCCACTGTTCATCTTTGCCAGCTATTGCGTCATCATCACTTTCCTGCATCACAACGAAGTCAACACTGCCTGGTATGCGGACAGTGAATGGGATTTCGTCCGTGGCCAGCTGTCCACCATCGACCGCCACTACGGATTCGTTCACGACGTACTCCACAACATCGGCACACACCAGATGCATCACATGTTCACGAAAATTCCGCACTACCACCTGGAAGCGGCAACACGGAGCTTCAGAAGGGCTTTCCCAGAACTGGTTCGGATCTGTGATGAGCCGATTCTGCCTTCGTATGTTCGCATGTTCCTGAAGTTTGACAAACAGTCCGTTATCAATGACAACACAAAGGTTCACTACTACGAGTAAAGAACTTCTAATAGGAGATGCATTTTTGTGACTAAGAATTATTTAGTAGGAGTGTATATCCACAGTGTTGATGAACTCTAGAGCTGTTAAGAACCTAGTGCCTTAGTTGCTAAACTGAAACGGGCCGAGGTGTCTTAAGAGTTTCTTAAGAAATGCTCACCAAACACAAATCCTCTATGTACTCTGAAATAAGTTTTCGATTATAAATTTTAAACTACAGCTCACGAACAGTTCAAATTTTGTTACGTAAAAGCACCAGTTTTGTTTTAGTTTTGGGTGTAACTGTCGTAACACCATCTGTGCATGTTGTATTCAAGGGTCTTAGTTTTATAAATGCTCAGGTTATGCGGACAGTTTTTACAGTATGGTTTCGGAATACCCACGAGTAGTGCGGGTACTTGTAGTTGATATATATGAATAGGCAATTACGGTTACAGTGTAATCGGTGTGTTTCGTGCACACCACGATTAAGCATTGGCATTTTTACAAATATGAGTAGGCAGTGTTTTAGACTTGGGAGATGGAGCTGCAATAAATTCAAAAAATTAAAACTTCATTTTAACTATTTAAAGCTGCCAGGTTGCTAGCTATCTCTGTGTAAACTGAAACAGTATAAATATTGAGTATACTGTAGGCTGACCAGATATTGGAAACTAAAAACCGGGACACTTCAATCACAAAATAAATTTGTGATGTTGTCAATAATTAATATAATATAACTTGCAAAAATATCTATTTTATGCTTATTATATTGGTATAAGACTAAGCGAAAGGTTTTATTCAAATCATGCTTTTAAATTTAAAATTAAATTCTAAATTTCTCAAATCAGTTACTCAAATTTGGCACCTGAAATGTATGCTTCTTTAAAGTTTTTTGTCTGCTAACATTCTATCATAACAAATCTTGCTTTTGAATTTAAATTTAATTTTTCTAAATTTATCAAATCAGTCACTCATATTTGGCGCTTGAATGTATGCTTCTTAAAAGTTGTTTGTCTGCTAATATTCTGTCATAAAATTCAACACATGTTTCTTCCATATTCACTTTCACTATCATAACAGCTTCAAGAGTTTCTTCTGATAATCGACTTTTTGATCTGACCAATAAGAGTTCATCAGTGAGAAAACTCGCTCAACTGGAGCATTAGTTCCAGGAATTGCTAACAAGAATTGTATAATCATTTTCAAGTAATTATCTCTCTTTCTTGTAGATCATTGAAAATGTGCACCCATCTGCTATCCACGGCAACATTGTCTTCATTCCATTGTTCCATTTTTTCTCGACTAACAAAATTACAAACGCATGTCATTTCATCAAACAGTGCATTGTCATCAATGTCATACCCAGCTCGCTTACAAATTTTGATAAGATCCTCAAGGCTTCTTTCAAACATATCCCAAGTAATTGTTCCTCTCAAATTCATCCAACTGAACAGCTTGCATGGTGCATAACTAACTTCCCACATGTCAAAATATTCCAACGAAGTTGCATAATAAGATTGAACTGTTTTATGAAAATGTGTTTTATCAGAATATTATCAGTAGTTACGACATAACCATAACCATAACCAAAAATTTTATTGCTTTTTTTAGGTATCTTACAACATCACAAACAGATCATACATTGGCAAACAAAAAGCAAAGGGTGAGAAACCCTTAAGGGACCGGGGTCCCGCTGACAGGGTTACCCATGTACATGGTAAAAGGTAGCACCGGTTATGCATGAGAGCACCAAAATTTGAAGAGCTTAACTAGTTAACTAAATAAAAAAACTACATCGCAAAAAATAAACACAATGAGTGCCTGTACCGAGCACAGTATGTACACACAATAAGAGGCACACAAGGCAGGTAATAGCAAGGGAAGCGTGCCTGGTGAGAGTTATGGATCCACAGTCAGTAAATGATGACGGAGTTTCTTTTTAAATACAGAAATGCAAGGAGAAACACGAATGGTGACAGGGAGATTATTCCATGTCCTAGGGCCAGCACTTTTGATCGAGAATTTCCGTGTATTCGTTCTAGTGGCAATTCCTCTATAATTGGAAGATGTCCTAACATTGTAAGGATTAGATTGGCATATCAAGCTAAAGAAGTCAGTAAAAGCTGCAGGCAAGAGCTTATGCGTGTATTTAAACATAAACTCTGAGGTCTGGACAATATGACGTTTAGAACCGGAAGTGGTATTATGCATGGTAATAAATAAAAGTGAGATTAAAAATGAATTTACTCGCCAGATGCCAATAGTAAAATCAAGGAGACGTTGATAAAGTAAGTAAGTATACCCTTTATTTCATCACATGACAAACGCACATGAAATACATCATATATAAGATCGGAAAGTCAGGTAAGTTTTAAAAACCGGGACATATTTAGAGTTTGGCCTACCTTTCCCGGCAGCCGGGACTGCTTGCAGAAAATCGGGACTGTCCCGGGAAAACCGGGACGTCTGGTCAGCCTAGTATACTGTGGCTTTTAATAGCAGTGTGCTGACGAAATTGAATTCTTTTGTGACCCCTGTGTTAGAATACTATACTGCAATTGCAAGAAAACGACTTTGACTACAATATCACTTGATGTGACGATCGTTTGATGGTTACGCATTACAATTACGGTGTTACATTACATACTAGGTAATTGATTTTTGAAAGATATCAGACAGATTGCTGGGCAACTCATTTACATGTATTTGATCTAGGGCAATGCGAAACGTGGCAGTTAAGGTGCTTACGTGGTTGCAATTGGGTATGATCGTGATTAAATAAATTAGAAAATGTCTTTTATCTCTAATTTTTAATATCAATCTGCTAATTTATAAATTGCCTTAACAGACTCTAAGGAGTAAACAAGTGTAAGTTACATTACCTGCAAAACAGCTCTTAAGGGAAACAGTAATGTTTACAATTAAACAAAATGGAACAAAGAACTGTATTACTGTTGAGCACAGTTGGAAAGTGAGCTACTCTTAGCTGTGACTTATGGAGAAACTAAGAACCTGTGAATGTGATGGCATCCTTGCGATGTAGTTTAGGCTGGACGGTTTAGCTTTCATGTTTCCTAACCCAGACTTGATATCCAGGGGCAAGACCATGGATCAGTGAGTGACTCGCTACACAGTAGCGTGGGACCAACAGGTCCTCACATGCTGAAGAGGGTGCAATATTCAACCTGGGTGACTTGATGCATTAACAATCAATCAATCACATATTCGTTTATTTCAAGAAAAATCAAGTTGACACAGCCGCAACTTCAACAAGCAATAGTGCATTATGCGGCATATTCTGAGGCGCTTAGCCAGCGTGGCCTAATATTGTGGGCTTCACAATACTGTCAGTATATGTTCTTATACAGCTCCCTGATGTTATCTGGGACAGAACTGAGTTCAACTGACCATCGATGCTTGGCCGAAGAAAAGAATCTTGATGGTAATTCGATCCTCGACCAGTACAGTGGAAGCCAGTGCAGTGTCTCTTGCATGTAGTTTAAAACATTTGAGAATTTTGGCAGATTGGCCACGCCTCTGACAGCCACACACTGGAGCATTTCTGTTCCCATGACTCTTCGACTCAACTAAACTGATCTCCAGACTGCGTTGCCTGAAGTTTAGTGGGTATAGTTCTGCCTCCACCGTCCAGGCTTACATATAATGCCTGGCCGTCCGATTGGTCTCTTTCAGCTCGTTGCCGGACCGGAAATCAGGGATCGGAAATTACTATAGCAATAATAGCATGGTCCTGCCTGTTTCCACTCCCTGAGAAGTGCCCAAACCTCTGAAGTCTTCTAAATTCAGACATCTCTGGGACGGGGGAGAGTGTCCCGTGCGCCTGAGCCGTCCTGAGAACGTCTGCATTTGTGCTGTGTGTGTGGTATGGGGTGTCCATAAAGGATGTAGAGTTGTAGACAGAAAATGACCTACTTTGAACCCCTCCCCTTGTTCTCATTTAGTCGCAGCGCCACCTACCGATTTCAATTACACGCAAATTTGAATTATGTGACGTTTAAATTTCACAGCAGCGCCACCTACCGACTTTCATTACACAAATTTGAAACTATCCGACGGTTTAAACTTCACAGCAGCGCCACCTACCGACTTTCATCACACACAAATTTGAATCTGTGCGACGGTTTTAAATTTCAATATCCAGCTACCCTCCCTACCGCTGTCTATCTTCTTCTAACTGTGCTCTCTTTGAAACGGAGCGCCCCTGGTGACGGATTTAATATACTGAGGAACAAAAGAAATCTTGCGACCTCTAACGGTGACTACTTGCTGGCTGCGCCAGTCTCGACCGACCCTTAGCGATGTCGTTCTTACTCGAGCGACCTCTAACGGTTACAACCGTTGGCTGCGCCAGTCTCGACCGACCCCACGCGGTACTACCCTACGCGTCACACGGCTCACACGTGCATACACATTACACACGGTATAAACATTAATTTTGTGCGTTTATATTCTTAATTATTAGTAAGACGGAACGCAGCTACGACTCTCTGAGGAGTGGCCTCTCCTTTCAAAATCCCTTCAACGGTTTCGTTCAGTCGTTCGACACCAGCTCCTTCTATCCACCGGGAACCAGCCACGCACCCGTGCCCCTCTGGGAATCCAAAATGACGGCCGTGCCTGTCGCCGCCACAAGCCATACCCCCTTCCCATGGGCATTCAACGCACGCCGTCCGTCTGTCTACCAGGTCCGGATATGATTATGATCCCAACCTCGGCGTCGAACTCTTACTCTTACGGAGCTGGGGCCTCACACGTCCACTCGGCTAATGCGACCGCCTCGTTTCCTTATCTCTATGGCAACCGCGCGATCCATATTCGCAAGATGTCGCGTCGCTGAGGTTTCGCGCCATACAACTGCATTCGAACGCGTCATCATATGTCTACGCCACGATGACGTAATGGTGGCAGCCAGAGCTATCTATTACCGACGTTCTTGGCACCGTGCAAATACGCGTATTATGCAGTAGTGTAGTCCTAAAAAATGAAGTGGGGGAACGCCTGTATATTGAAGTAAGCAAAAAGTGCCATCTTGCAAGAATTTTGCATAGTGTGAGAAAAAGTGGGGGAACGGCGTTCCCCCACGTTCCCCCACTACACCACTGGTATTATGACGTCACTGGAAGACGGTGAATCACGTGATGGTGATGTTCCCTGTTTGGGCGCGCAACGTTTTGTATAAGTATAATTAATTGATTTTGTAAGCGTTTTCGTGATTTTATATTTATTTTTAAAACAAAGAATGTCAAACTGTATTTGTTCAGCAACTTAATGCTGTCTTTGTCATTAAGATAGCCAGTTCTGGCGGCGGTAGTAATGATTTGAGGCGTTAAACCTCGATTCATAACCTGGAAGAACAAGTAATCAGTCGTTCGTTCAGTTGCGTGCGTGCGTTTGCGTGTGTGTGTGTGCGTGTGTGTGTGTGTGTGTGTGTGTGCGTGCGTGCGTGCGTGCGTGTGTGTGTGTATGTGTGTGTCCGTATGTATTTTTTTTATCAATCTCGAGATGACTGACGATTACTATGTTCCGCGTTTATTAACGACGTACATCATTAGGCCTATTAACGACGTATATCATGTCCTTGTCATGTAGTCAATGGGAAGACAAAACAAACGTTTTGCGTCTAAATTATCAATTGCTAGATGGGCTCTACTTATTAATAGCATATGACATCATCTGTCGCCATGGAGATGTCTGAAATAATTTTTCTTATAGAAGCAGACACTAATGTCGACCCGACGTTTTATTTGGTAGGCCTACTCATGCCTATATCCTGTATTTTAAATTTTTAATAGATGACAGGCCTTGTATGCCACGAGCGGCCAATTCTAATCGCTAGCCATCCCATGTCCTTGACGGCTAAGTAGTTTAAAGTCCCAATCTGTGTATTTTCTAATCAGTCAAATGTACATGTTCACGCTTTAGTCACACTACAGTGTTTAGTCATATCAGACATTAATTGCAGGCGTTTTCATAGGCAAAACGTCATTTAGCCATTGGCATTTTCATAGGCAAAACGTAGTTTAGCCATTGGCATTTTCATAGGCAAAACGTCATTTAGCCATTGGCGTTTTCATAGGCAAAACGTCATTTAGCCATTGGCGTTTTCATAGGCAAAACGTAGTTTAGCCATTGGCATTTTCATAGGCAAAACGTCATTTAGCCATTGGCGTTTTCATAGGCAAAACGTCATTTAGCCATTGGCATTTTCATAGGCAAAACGTAGTTTAGCCATTGGCATTTTCATAGGCTAAACGTCATTTAGCCATTGGCGTTTTCATAGGCAAAACGTCGTTTAGCTATTGGCGTTTTCATAGGATAAACGTCATTTAGCCATTGGCTTTTTCATAGGCAAAACGTCATTTAGCCATTGGCGTTTTCATAGGCAAAACGTCATTTAGCCATTGGCGTTTTCATAGGATAAACGTCATTTAGCGATTGGCGTTTTCATAGGCAAAACGTCATTTAGCCATTGGCGTTTTCATAGGCAATAGCCAATGGCGTTTTCATAGGTTCAACGTCATTTAGCCATTGAGAAAGCGGTAAAAGTAATCGGTCAACCCTCTGAAACTAATATAAAGGCGCCTACCAACATATAGGTAGGCTACGAAACGAAAGTTTCTTCTATTCACTGCCTTCTTCAAACGATCATAATATATTATTAGGCTTGTAGGTGTCAGCTGGATGGATCGGAGGACAAATGAAGACATAGGGGAGAGTTGCCATGAATGGACCACTTAAGACAAACTGAGGTTTGCTGAATACATGCTACCGAATTTCTAAAAGGAAATTATGCCATTTGATGGGCTGATTAGTGAAGTATGTTGTTAATAAGCAAAGGACAGATAGTATTCAAGCATTTATGAAAAATAACTAAAACATCTTGAGCTGTGTTTCGGTCCAATCAAGGCAACCTGTTTCCTTAAATGGACCACGTGGTGTCCTTGACTGGACCAGTTGCCCTGAATGGACCATGCTATTTTAAACATGTTTTTTAGAGATAATTTACAACAAAAACACTGAAAACGTTTAAAAATACTTGATGCAATTAGCATGCCTCTCTAGCTAAATACCAAAATACTACAAAAGTAGTAGAAATCAACTTAATACATGACTAGCATAAACACTGCCAGTAAACTAATTAGGGGTTTATTGTCAGAATCACTAGTTAAATATAGACTATAGTTAAATATAGACTATAGTTAAATATAGACTAGTTAATTACGACTCAATGATTAGGCTATAGTTAAAGTCTTATTAATACTTTGCTAATATTGTTTGAGTCTAACACTTGACACTTAATACTAGAAGAATTACACACATGATGGAGGGAATGCTGTAGACCTGTTAGTAGTGTAGAAGTTACACGTGGCTTATATATTTGTCTTTGCACATTCCCTCATCCTCTTAGTCTTCATCTGAACCTGTATACATGCTAGCTGTTGTTTGGTATAATAGAAGCCAATGGAACTTATAGTATTAGTTATAGAAGCACACTATAACATTGCAAATGCCGGTGTCCTTAAATGGACCACGCCCAAATTAATGGTCCAATTAAGGACACTTAATGTGGTCCATTTCAGGCAACACGTACTACTTTTACTTAGACTGCGATAGTTCAACACGCGTGAGCCATAGCGTACTATCACTTATTGTCGCTGAAACACGAAACCTGGCTATAAGTAAAACAAGCAATATTTCATTTTTAAAAGCTTCCCTAAAATCTATACCCTCGTTGTTAGGTAGGTCTAAAAATAGATCAAAACTACACAAAATAGAGTTTAAACCGCAATTCAATAAATTTTTATAATTCCGCAAAACTGTCTGCAACAATATGATTAATATTCAACTGCGCACGAATAGAACAGTTGAAAACGAGGTTAAATGGGTATCTAGGGTGTAAATCGCCTGTGGTCCAATTAAGGCAACGGTCCATTTCAGGCAACTCTCCCCTACTACAGATGGTGGAAGAAAAAAGATCCATGATAGGGATAGTAAGAAGCCGACAAAGAAAATGGATGGGCCACATCATGAGGGGAGACTCCCTTTTAAGAATTATAATTGAGGGAAGAATGGAGGGGAAGAAGACACGAGGAAGACCGAGAATGATGTTGTTGGACTGGATGATGGAGGAAGATTACGGCAAACTGAAGGAAAGAGCCAGAAAACGTGATGAATGGCGAAATTGGACGTACGAACCTGCCTAGCAAGGCAGAGAACCAAAAGAGAAGGTGTAATTATTCCTAAATTTGTAGAGCTATAGCCCGTCCAGTGAATTAGACAATTCTGTCTTCTTAGACCTATTAATAGGCCTACAACTGTCTTATATAGTGGCGTAGACCTACAGCTGTCTCCATAGACTAGATAAACAGTGGTCAACTGATTTACCTGTAGCGTTTCAGTGCAAAAGAGATCAGCAGATTCCAAAAGGCCACAACTTAAACTGTTACGTGAGGCGTTATTTCGTCCGTAATTGAAAAGAGTATTTTATGTGTGGCGTAATTTTCGTCCGTAACTTACCAGAGTAAGTTACGTGTGGCGTAATTTCGTCCGTAACATAATTTATGTTGCGCCTGCAAGAAGTCCAAAGAACGTTGCGCACGTTTGTATTTGCGTAAATTGCACGTTACACAATGGCAGTAAGTTACGCGTGGCGTAATTTCGTCCGTAATTTACCAGAGTAATTTTACGCGTGGCGTAATCTCGTCCGTAATTTACGACAGTAAGTTACACGTGGCGTAATTTCGTCCGTAACTTACCAGTGCTATTATTTGCGTAATGTGACTGTCATTGGCTAGGGCGTGTCGCTAACGGGTTGGCCTCATTGCATGGATCTTACAAATTCGTTCCAAGTGAGCGAATGAGGCGATTCAGGTATTAGGACCTACTGGTATTTCTGGCCTACAAGAACAAACGCGCGAAGCTTGCCCCGTAACTCCACCGTTAATCAAAATGAATATAATAATAATAATATAATAATAATAATAATAATAATAATAATAATAATAATAATAATAATGATAATGATAATGATAATGATAATGATAATGATAATGATAATGATAATGATAATGATAATGATAATAATAATAATAATAATAATAATAATAATAATAATAATAATAATAATAATAATTTTCAAGAAGGCCTTGCTTTAATCAACCTTCTCGGCTACCGACTTGCCCAAACTTCTGGAGACAATAGAGACAACTTTTCTTTTTCAGCGCTTATCAATGACTATTCAGCGCTTCAACGCAGTTGCTTTTTCTAGCACTTTCCTAACCCACCAATCCATCTGTGAAGATTAGCCATTCCAGAACAACGCGCCCCTAATTTTTGCAATCCTGAGGGATCATATGTACCTCGGGAAAAAAAAAAAAAAATAATAATAATAATAATAATAATAATAATAATAATAATAATAGAGATTTGAGTGCCGTAATTTGTAAGCAGTCGATGACTCGAAGCAACGATTCAGATCAGAAGCACGTAATGTAACTCGAGCATATCGTAATCGTAAACTTCAAACTTCTAAAGCGCCAATCGAAAGCCAAGGACAGAGGGCCAGCTTATTTACGAGCGCTGCTTCGAGTCAGAGGGTTGTCCAAAAGAGTAGTTCGAAGGAGGTCCGAGTCCGGCTGCGACCTATGGCAACCGGACTCGGACCAGAGGGTGGGGGAGCAAAGTAGATGTTAAGGGGGTCTCGTTTGGGTCGAGAATTAAATGTTGAAGGATCAGCTGAGTCATGGGTATGAATTCTTGAAGAGGTGACACTTCAGTTTTGAGTTGAGATAGGTATATAATTATGAATATAATAATTTATAACTATGCATATTAAATATAATATAAGCGTAACTATAAGGCCTAAAAAAATTCGCGCATGTATAATATAATAAGAAATCTGATAAAACTTTTAAAATACATTCATAGCAAGTGAATAAAAACAACGTGTACGTTTTCATAAAAAAAAGTGTGGCTTTGGTCGTTCTCTAAATTGTTCTCAACTAACGACTTATCTAACGTCACAACTATGAATATCTAATATGTTATAAGACGTGTTATTTCGTTGTTATAAAGAGTTGTACATGTATGACTAAGAAGTAAATACATGTACGCAATTATAGAAGACTCGCAAATATAGGCCTATAGGCATAATTCAAAGGCTGCCGGTGTCCCGATATATTCTACCCCCCCCCCTTCTAAAGCATATCCCCCGGATGGAATAAACCGGTTTAGAGTATTCGGGGGATAAACCATTCTATATCCCCCATCGTCGTCATACGCAACACGATAGCCAAGACGATAATCCAGTCAAAATCACCAAAAACGAAGTAAATTAATTTCAGGTCGACGTTTCCTGATGCATGTATTCTGGGACTGAACCGACGACCATAGATGCTCAGCTGAAGAAGAGGATCTTGATGGCAATTCGATCCTCAACTGGAAGCCAGTGCAGCGTCTCGCATGTAGATTGAAACATTGAGAATGTTGTCGGATGGGACACGACCCGGACAGCCTCGTCAATGGCGTGCCCCACACCGGAGCGTTGCTGTTCCCACAATTCGGACCCAATAGTACTGAGCTGATCTCCAGACTGCGTATACCACGAAGTTCAGTGAGTGTAGATCTGCGTCCACTCTCCAGGGTTACATATGAGCCCTGGCCATCCGATTGGTCTCTTCCAGCTCGTTGGCGAACCGGAAATCAGGGATCAGAGTGTACTGTAGCATGGTCCTGCCTGTCAACACACCCTTAGAAGCAGGGACGTAGCCAGACTTAAATTCAAGAGGAGGCAACTTCACAGACCATTGGCAAAATCCTGGTTATTGGTGTCATTGGTCAGTAGAAGTTCCAGTATATATATATAAAAAAGGAAGTACCCAAACATCTGAAGGCTTCTAAATTCAATCACCTCCTGGACTGGGGTCTGCCCCATGCGACTGAGCCGCCCTGAGAACGTCTGCATTTGTGTTGTGTGCAGTAGGCCTATGTGGAAGTCGCAAAATTCTCATAAAATCTTTAGTTTAAACCAGAGGTGGGCAACATACAGGCCGGGGCCGGCCCCTGGGGACCTTTGAACCGGCCCTTGACATGTCTTTTATTTTAGCATTGTACCTGGCACTTGGGAACCTTTTATTCGTTTTATGTATTTTTTTATACAACAATTAATAAGAAGGCCATGCATGAATTAGCTATCATCCTAACAGCAACATGTTCCACAAAGGCTAATAACGTAACAATTATAGTGTTTGTATAGCCTATACATAGAACAAAGGCATGTCGTCACAATACGGAATATATAGGATATAATTATTATTATATATATATATTATATATAATAATTATATCCTATATATTCCGTCATGTAGTCGTTTGGATGATGACAAACGATTACAGGAAGCTGAAAGAAGAGGCCCAACAACGAGAAGAGTGGCGACGTCGGACATTTGAACCTGCCTAAGAGGCAGAGAACCACAAGAAGAAGAAGATACAATTATTCCATATTGGCTATGTTGCTAGGATATATTATATTATCATAATTATATAATAATATGCCGTTACTATAGTAGTTAGTGTTGTAGACCAAGGAGATGACGTCATAATACGAACTCAGTTACTGTAGTATAGGCTACAAAGCTATTATCTAGCAGCAACTTGTCCATAAACAAAGTTAGTGACGCAACAAAATTGCATTACAGAGAGGTCCTCACGATAGATCAAAAATTGATAACCTGATGGACATGCATATAGACGAAATTTGTGACGTAGTAATAGTGTTTGTAAAACAAAGAGGTGTCGTCACAATAAAAAAGCCCATAGCACAAAGCTAATATCCTAATGGCGCCATAGCCTATATTTCATATTATGTAGGCCTATGCATGTATGTATGTATGTAAATTTAATTTCAATTCAATTTATTTGTAGAATAGGAAGCAAGGCGACGGCCTACCGATATTAATAATAAGAACTTAGTCACAAACCAAGTAGGCCTACATAAAACCAGACAAATAAAACTCTTGACTAACGTCTTAACCCTAGGGCTACCAAGCTTTTTTTGTAACACGGACTACCAAGGGGGGGTGGTTACCACCCCCCCTGGATTTCGTGTTTGGTTTCACATATCATAACTTGTAATATACCAATGGATTCAGCATTCATTTCTGCACAGAATGGTATATTTAGTTGTACATTATGTGAATGCACCTCGAAATTACATCACTTTTAACAATGGAACCCATTAATTAGCAATATTTTATATTATTGCGTACATTTTGTACTTTTGGATAAACAAATATAAGATTATGTGTGTTTTGAAACTAATCTATGTATAAAATATACACAAAATCACCCCTACACATGTTTATATACGTATAAATGTACATCCATACATATATATCCACACATATATATCGGTTTACGTTGTAATGCTGTATTCAGCCATTTTCACACAGATTACGCGTATTATTATTTATTTTGATCACTTCCGGTATTCAAAAGACAAAGATGTAGGTATGCAAATGAAGCCCTATATTCCCTCTAAAGAATGGTATCTTTGTTTCTCTTCCAGGAAGACAACTGAATATGCTACAGACAAAAAACTAAGGGGGAGTGCTTCCATTCAGCCATTTTTCACACATATTACGCGTATTATTATTTATTTTGAGCACTTCCGGTTGTCTCAGGTCAACTCAGTGACCATGGAAATGTAGCCCCACATTCCCTCTATAGAATGGTAAAATTTGTGTCTCTTAATATTAAATGACGGATAAGATATAGTCGAAAATCTAGGGGGTGGTATCCACCCCCCTCTGGTGCCTCGGGTATATTGGGTATAACTTTTGAACGGTGTGAGATATCATCTCACATTTTACCTCAAAACGTGTGTAAATGAACCCCCTACAGCTACCTAAAAGGTCAAATTTTTATTCCATACGGAAAAAGTTTGAGATGAAAAAAACCTAGGGGGGTGGCCCCCCCTTGGTAGCCCGAGGGTTAACTAAGGGCTCGAGCAGTACCACAACTTTCTTTGACCGAGATCTCTTGATAACTCTGTAAGCAAGGAAGGCGTTGACATTGTACTGCTGGTAACTTTTATAGCGCCAGAAGAAACGATGTCTTCCCACCAAAGTAATAATATTATATAGCGCGTACTACGGCGTAGTCATTGGGAACAAGTATAAACGCATTGTCTATAAATTGTTAATAGCTGAATCAGCAATTATGTTTAAACAAAAACATATGACATCATAATGCTATTATGTCGTCACAGAGATGTTTGTTAAGCCCCTTACCTTAAAAGGATTATCTAACGCAAGCAGAACAAAATAAATGTCACCACGGCCTTTTTATGTCGCTCATTCCTCCTCTGTAGTTTTATAATAGACGATAGGCCTTTGTAGGCCTATGCCAGAAGCGGCCCATTCTAATCGCTAACCGTCTCATGTTCTGTAGTTTAAAGGTACAATCTTGGTATTTTCTTACTGGACAAATTTATAAGTTCAGCTATTGGTCAAACTACAGTGTTCGTCATTAATTGCAGGCGTTCCCAACTTCGTAGTCAGTTAGGCAATCAGAAAGCGGGAAGCCTGCAGCCAACCCCCTGCACCGAGGCTACATATAAATGCGATGCGCTGCTGCATAAACCCATACATACAGAAACGGAAGTTTCTTCTAAGACACGTGACTATCTTCAATCTGTCTGTCATATGTAGGTTTATAGGTGTTAATTATCCTTTGTGACGTATAGGCCTAATCCTATACCTTTTTAGGGTTAGGCCTATAGGCCTACAACTGTCTAACGGCTTTAATTAGATCGGCAGCTGTCTCCATAGACTAGATAAAAAACAGTGGCCAAATGATTTACCTGTAGTGTTTCAGTGCAAAAGAGAACAACAGATTCCACAGGCTACAACTTAAAATGTTATGTGTGGCGTGATTTCGTTGTATTTACCAGAGTATTTTGCGTGTGGCGTAATTTCGTCCGTAACTTACCAGGGTAATTACGTTAGCGTAATTTCGTCCGTAACATAATTTAGGTTGCGCCTGCAAAAGGTCCAGTGGTGTTGCGCACACTTATAAGTGCGTAAAGAGCACGTTACACAATGGCAGAGTACGTTACGTATGGCGAAATTTTGTCCGTAATTTACCAAAGTAGGCAAAGTTACGTTTGACTTAATTTCGTTCGTAATTTTCTACAGTTTAAGCTGCGTGTGGCGTAATTTCGTCCGTAACTTACCTGCAGTACTGTTACCTGCGTAATACTGCCTGTCATTGGTTCGAGCGTGGCGTTAAGGGGTTGGTCTCACTTGCATGTATATATCTTACCTGAACAGTCGCTTTAAATGAGCGAATGAGATTCAGGTATAAGGACCTACTGGTATTTCTGGCCTACAAGAAAATAGCGCCTCCCTTCTCCCGTCACTCCACCGTTTACTCAAAGTGAATATGCAAACGAAACTCGATCAATCATATAATGCTCACGCCAATTCATCAATCAATCAAATCAATCCATCCGTCCATCCATCCATCCATCCTCCATCCATCCATCCATCCATCCATCCATCCATCCATCCATCCATCCATCCATCCATCCATCCATCCATCCATCCATCCATCCATCCATCCATCCATGATCCATCCCATCCATCCATCCATCCGTCCGTCATCCATCCATCTATACATCCAACCAACCATCCATCCATACATGGCCTAGACGAGGTCATGGTCTGAGGTGGCATATGCATTCCATAAGGCTGACGAGTGTGTAGAAGAAATACTTTCAGAATGTTGCTGCAGAGGCTAGAGAGCGCAGATGGAGCAGAAATTTTGAACCAAATTTCTGCCCTTGCGGGGATTTGAACCTCTACACTATCGAGCAACCATAGGCCTATAGGATAGGTACACTGGGTAGTAAGTAGACCCTACCTCCTCTCGCATGTTTCACGGCGTCGGAAGGCGAGAGGGTTCCTACTACATGTAGTTGTTCCTCTGGGAGTTTTTATTGGATCTTCCGCACAGCTCCGCCCAGTAGACGAGGGTATACGCGGGTAAACAGCGTGTACTCGCCTCACAAAAGTTTTTCTTTAGTATACTCACCGGCGCAGAACGTAGGCCTACTTTGACATTATTTTTGTTTAATACTGCAAAGCTTAGAGCCTTAGACTAGTCTATAGCATTTTAAGACTATAAACTACAAACCCACCCCTCAATCTTTAAGAAAAATAACCTGAAGGCGCTAGGCTTCTGTAGCGTGTACTCACCTCTAATTTTACCACTACAGCACTGGCTCCGCCTACTGTCTTCCCATTTCATATCAGCTGGGACGACAAAACACGCGACGTCTTTCGATTGAATGACACGAAGATGTGGGGGAGACGAAAAACAAGTCGACTATGAACTGCGAGATGATGAGACGGTCACTCAAATCAGTCAAATGGGTTCGATTACCTATCAAATTAACCTACATGACATGACTCTCAGACTTGGTCTGATCTAGATCGCTAGCATTGCGTCGACTATAGAGTAATCATATTTCTTCGTCCTCGTCATCATCAGCATCTTCAATACCACCATATTAAAATACATACCTTTTGCAGCTGAGTAATTTAAAATACTGTATTTACAGGCCCGTCCCAATGATATCTGGGGCCCTACGGAAGTTTTATTTTGGGGCCCTAACCCACTGGATATTGGAATACGTAATTAACATTGTGCCTAAGAAAGTAGACTCCCCTGGCCTGAGTTAGTTTAAGTAGCTTTACTGAGCATTATGAACAAAATTAACACAATCTTAGTACCATAGGTTTACTACTGTAACTTGACACTGCATGCCTTACATACTGTAAGGCAGTGTCAGTATAGGCCTAATATTGTACAGAATTTTATAAGTTTCCTATTTCTCTGACTTTTATTTCCCGACTTCCGTCACAAGCAATATACTTAATTTAAATAATTTAAACATTTTTTACTTGCACTTAATTTAGACTTATGCGGCGTGTGATGTCATTATTATTATTTTTCATAAATGGCATAACTTTCGGCGGAATCGCCGGGCCATACGCGGTTGCGTATTCAGCGTATTCCTAGGGATGGGCCAGCCTACACTGCCGTCGCCACCACACCTCCACTGCCGTCGCCACCGCACCTCCACTGCCGTCGCAACCACACCTCCACTGCCGTCGCCACCGCACCTCCACTGCCGTCGCCACCAGACCTCCACCGCCGTCGCCACCACACCTTCACCGCCGTCACCACCACACCTCCACTGCCGTCGCCACCACCCCTACCGCCGTCGCCTCAACACTTTCAAAGTCGTCGAAACCACACCTCCACTGCCGTCGCCACCATACCTCCACCGCCGTCGCCACCACCTCTACAGCCGTCGCCACCACCTCTACCGCCGTCGCCACCACACCTTCACCGCCGTCACCACCACACCTCCACTCCCGTCACCACCACACCTCCACTGCCGCCGCCACCACACCTCCACTGCCGTCGCCACCAACCTCCACCGTCGTCGCCACCACACCTCCACCGCCGTCACCACCACACCTCCACTGCCGTCGCCACCACACCTCCACTGCCGTCGCCACCACACCTCCACTGCCGTCGCCGTCATAAATGGTATTTTGGGACCTCTAACTTTCCGCGGAATCGCCGGGGCCCTACGCGCTTGCGTATTCCTAGGGACGGGCCTGTGTATTTAGCACTTGAAGAGTGCAAAAGAGTGGTTATACTATACAGGCGCTATATATATGTTCTGTTAAAAAAAACCAACGCAATACAATAATAGTTAGCAACTTCTTTACCGCAATACGAAAAAACTTCTTTAGATCTAATATTATAATAGTTAGCAACTTCTTTAGCGCCGGTAGTTACACAAGTAGGCCTAAGTATCAACTTTAATTCACAGTTGCACACCGCATTCCGATTTACAAACGACATTATAGCCTACATAAGCGTGTGCATTCAAAGACAAGAATGATCAGAATATAAAATACGAATAAGAAAGGTTCTTCGCATTCGATCATCTGCTCCGTGCGCACTTGGTCGAAGAGAGCGTTCCGCCTGTTATATTGGGAGCAAGTATTGGCATTTGGAACAAGACGTGCAATGAAGTTTCAATGAACAAGCAATCAGCCATAGCCTACAATTCAGTACAATTCTACACTTTGCAATCATCATAACCGTCGTCATCATACTCATCATCATCTTCAACAACAAGACTGTTAGGCCTATTAATAATAATATTTTAAAGAGTGGAAATAATAACAATAGGCCTACTTAGAACTGTTGTGTTCGTGACGTGTGCAGGTATAGGGGCCGTCCATAAATGACGTCACGCTATTTTGGCCGATTTTTGACCCCCTCCACATGTCACACTTCGTCACAAAAAGTAACACACCCTGAAAATGACGTCACAAAGCCCTGACCCCCTAAAAACCAGACAGTGGGGTCCGAGACCGAGACCGAGACCGAGACATCAAAAAACCTGTCTCGAGATCGTCTCGAGACCGAGACAGTGTCTCGAGACAATACAACTCTGATGATTAGGCCTAACAATCATGGCTAACGTGCAGCGGACCATGGTGTAAGGGAGTCTTACACCATACAGCAGACTAAAGCGATGAGCTTACATAGGAGCTGTTGCTAATTCAGTTTGTAGGCCCTACATAGGCTGCAGGGTAGGCTATAGTGCACACCGTTCGAAGCGTAGTCTCAAAATGCGGATTGGTGACGTAACGGGTTGTAAGCTTTGAACTAAGCCGCCGCTTGCATAGAATAATGGTTGCCTTGGTAACGCAGCTCGGTCGATCGTCGATCGTCGAGCGATAAGCTTTGAAGTACGCCGCCTAGCCGTAGATTCCCCGCACATTCCTGCCTCTTGTCGCCGGCTGAACTGGAGACCAAAGGAATTCTGTCCTTTGATGTTGGCGAACGGTCCAGGCTCGATTTTATTTCTGCACTCAGTGACTTTTAGCAGTGTGCGTGTCTGTGTGCCTGTCTGTGGGAATCTCTTTCGTTGTATGTGTGCGTGCGTCAGTGACGTGTTTACACGTTTAACAGTGTGCGTGTCTGTTTGCCTGTCTGTGGGAGTTTCTCTCATTGTATGCGTGCGTGTGTCTGTGACCAGTTTACTTGTGATGTCAGCACGCCTTTTAAGATTGCTTTCTAGCGGGTTACTATTAGCAACAAGCCCTTAGAACTTCTCTGCTTACGTCAGCCTAGTAGACGCGCATTAAGTGGGTTTCCCTTTGATGCTTCTTCATTGCATTTGTGACAAGCCTTCTTTGATGTCTCTTCATTGCATTAGCGGCAAGCCCCTTTGAACTCCCCTGTCTTCGGGTATATAAGGGCCTGTTTTGCTTAGTTAAGAGCTCTTTTGGTCTGATTTTGACGGGGTTAGAACCCGTGAAGTTTGTGTCAGTAGTTGTTGAATTTAAGACGTTGAATTGACTGCTGTTCATTGATTGCTGCTGAATAAAGAAAAGTTAGTCGTATACGGTGTGTGTTACATAAGACCTCTGCTAGACCACGGAGGCCTGACCAACGTGGATGTCCTGGGGGACACGGGAACAACCCCCAGCCTGCTGCCGCCTGCTGTCCTGCCATCCTGGTAAAGTGTTTGCGACGGGGGCAATCCTGCGAGGCCATTGATCCCACCAACGGGGTCTGGGCGACTGAGCGATCAACTTGAACATTGACGGTCCCTCCCTTGGCCGGGAAGGACGGAAAGACGATACCCCCTAGTGGGGATGACAATTGTGGGTTCCCAACAATAATATTAAAACAAAATAACTTAACAGCGATACTGCGATAGCAACATTCCTAAGGTTCGTCTCTCTCCTCTTCAGTCCGTCCTCAACACAGCTGCTAGACTGATAGCCCGCCTTCCCGGTACTCTCACATCTCTACCTTTATGTTTGATGAACTTCATTGGCTCCCTCTGCATGCTCGCATACAATTTAAAATCCTCTCTCTGATCTTCAAGGCTCAGAAGGGTCTTGCCCCTCAATATCTGGTTGGTGTAATTCTTCGGCCTCACTCAGCTTCCTCCCACCGTCCACTTCGTTCCTGCAATAGACTTGACCTCTTGGTTCCCCGTAGTAGAACTGCTATGGCTCAGGCTCGTTCCTTTGTTTCAATTGGTCCCTCTCTTTGGAATGCTCTTTCTCCTTCTGTTCGCTCTAAAATTCTCTCTGGCAGTCTCTCTTCTTCCTTCGCTTTTCTCAAAACCTGTTTATTTTCGCGGGGCTTAGCACACTGGGAGCGCTTCTGAACGGTTCACCCTATGAGAGGCGCTTTACAAATGCTTAAATACGATACGATACGATTACAACAACAACACCGACAACACCTACAAAACAAGAGATAGTAAACTTGCGCTTTTAGGGTTCTCGAATAATGACATCAATATTGATGGAGAGTGTGTATTACAAGGGATCACTTTTTTTATAATATTCGTTTAATTTCAAACTAACACAATGCAGGATGATTACAAATCAGTATGAACAGATGATCACAAGTTATTACAGGATTCAAATTTAACTGTATACGGCAGCCATGCAAGGCGCCCATCACGTCCTACATATCACTTTACCAACGCGCCATCTCGCGAATGATAGGCTGAGTGGACCTTTGAGAGGGTGCAGGAAGCGATCCCGATACCTACTGCTCTTCAGTCTTCACGCCACTGATGTTACCACTACACTATGGACCACCCCACATTGACACTAAATCATCCTAGTTCAATGGAAGAGTTTAGCAATGACACTAATAACGACACTAATATGGTTAGTTAACTGTTAATAATAACATTAGTAGGCTATTAGGCTATGTTATCTAACTATGTAGAGCCAATGACACTAATAACGACACTAATAAGGTCAGTTTTTGCCACGACGGTTCCGACTATTTAAGGAAGGTTAAGGAGCAAAATTAATGCATACAGAAAACCTGCAAATACCATATAATTCAAAGGCTGCGGCCGACTTTCCAAATAATCTAATCAGTGATCATCAGTCTCTCTGCTCCTAATTTTATTTATATAGCGTCAGTGTTATGTCGAGTCAACGTAATTTTTATAGGCCTATATGCCATATAGGCCTATATACATACACATGCAAACGCATACATATTTATGATTTTATGACTGCACAAGAACATGCATAGATGCATATATACATTATATACATACATACATAATTAATATGCTATTATGCATTGGCAGCATTGCACACGTACGATCGTACAGCGACTGGATATATCCTGGGATTATAATAATCCCAGATATATCCGTCTCCCGACATCAGTCTCTCTGCTCCTTATCACACACTGTCGATTGATGCCTTGTGCGTTTTCGATAATGTGTAAAATGGTGCTAAATAAGTCAGATTACTTCAGACTATAGGTCGTTAGCAGTGGCGGCGCCAGGATTTCAGGTTGGGAGGGGGCTAAAGCTCCAAGCCCTTCCCTTTCTGCCCTCCTCCGTGACATTTATTGGCAGTGATTTCCCAATTTTGTTTGGGGGCTGAGCCGCAGTTAGGGGGGGCTAAGTCCCCCTATCCCTCCGGCGCCGCCACTGGTCGTTAGATGCAATGCGCTTTCATTGCGGAAGTGACATAAGCCAGTCCTGAGAGCAGGGCCGATGAGAGGGGGGTCAGGGGGGTCTGCTGCCCCGGGGCCCGGTTCCATGGCAGGGGCCCCTGGCAGGGGCCCGAAAATATCTAAACTTTATCAAACTGAAGAAACCTGTGGGTTTTGGTCCAATGCAGTCTGTATATGATGAATGCTTCGTGAATCGTCATGCATGATGAGGTTAATTACTTCAATTTAATAAAGTTCTAGGCGATGAAGCGTTATAGAAAACGGCTCGATTGAATTTCTTTACAAAAACGGAAGCCACCAATGAATGTGACTGTGGAAATGAAACTGAAGAGGTTGGCAATGTTGCAGCTATGTCACAGTGTCACTCAACACAATCTCAGTTGCTCAGTCAGAGGATTTAGGGGCTAGCATAGTAACAAACGTAGGTCATCACTCATCGGAATGATTTCGGACTAGGCGTTGGTGCAAAGTTAACTGATGCAGACAACTTTCCATTTCTGACTGAATTCTATTCTCCTCCAGAATCAAATGCTTGGCCTTGTATTTCTCATTATGCACTCCTATTGTAAAAGTAATAGCCACGCCACTGCTTGCAAAGGCTGTCCTACTATTTCAATTATTTTAAGTCACATTAACTGCTGTGGTCATATTAGAGTTCCATCACTTGAATTTCAAAAACACTGTGCTTATCAGCATCATATTGAGATTCATAAGTAGTCAGCCTAGAATAGATTATTGGTTTCCTGGCAGCCATAAAATCATTTACTAGATGCAAATTTTATTACTTAAAATTTGAGTTATTATCCAAATAAATAATACTAATACTATAATTTACAGCTGGATATAAGTTATCGTCATAACCAAAATACCAATTTTTTACTATATTCCTTCAAGTTGATGATGATGAATTACCATAAGAAATCTGGAACTCAAAAAAGGAAAGATAGATTACCAAGAGTGAGGAATGCAAACGAGAGACAGACACTCCTTCAGTCTTGAATTTTTAATTTAATCAAAAGCGAATGATGCAGCAAATCAAGCTGACAATAGCATTGCTAGCAGTAGCAGCAGCAGCAGCATTAGTAGTGGAGTTGATTATCATGGTAAAGAGCGAGTTGTTGATGTAGTCTATACAGACAATGCAAGTGACGTATCCTCACCTCTTGAAATTGATATCATAATCATTATGATGCGACAACTGTCATTTAAAATCATTTATCACATTCACATAATTACATTTTCATGTTTCTGGAAATTTCTTTATAATTAGAGTCAGAGATGGACCTTTTAAACCAGAAATTGATATTTACATTAACTTTAACTATTATTATTATTAATAACCTTATTATTATTCATTAATGTAATTGAATAGCCCTTTTGCACACTTACATCAGACTTTGGCTTACTAATAAAATTGAAAAAAACGAGGGGCCCTGAAAGACCCTGAGAAGTGTCTGCCCCGGGGCCCGCCTTGGCTCTCGGCGCCCATGCCTGAGAGTCCTCTGGTCTACGTATTATAGAGTAAGTTCTGTTACCCAGTGGCGGCGCCAGGATTTCAGATTTTCGGGGGCTAAGATTTTCTGCCAAAAAATTTTTCCATCCACCAAAATTTCTGATGACCTTTTTTTGCTTTTCTTGTCTTTTTTCCTACTTTTACCATTCACAATTCTTCTCTCAATCGCTTTGCACTTTTATTGGGGGTTGGTTGGTTTGATTTCCCTATTTTATTGGGGGGGCTAACGATTCCCTTGATATTAATACAAACATTCCCATCTATTACATGTATAAGCCTATGTAGATATTAGATAAGAGTATACAGATATCAATTAACTGTTACAGGGGGGCTAAGTCGCTGCTAGGGGGGCTTAGCCCCCCCCTAGCCCCCTGGCGCCGCCACTGCTGTTACCCAGTCTCTGCGTTGTCAGTTCTTGACGAAGATAGTAACAAGTTCCCTTTATTACTTTTACAACCTTCGCTATTTGTACGGTTCCCTGACAACTCGTCTACAGACTTTTCGTCTACAGACTTTTCGTCTACAGACATTTCGTCTACAGACATTTCGCCTACAAGTGTACCTGTATCCATTAGGGCTAATCAACAGAGGCCGCTTTTTTATAGTTTCCCTAAAACGTGCTAAATATTCTCAGGAATCCAGCTTCTAATTAGGGCCTATTGAAAAGATTATTTTCATCAATTCAACTTCTATTGAATGGAAACTTAGTTTCATCCATCCATCCAGCTTGGTATCCATGCTTCTATTTACTGAAAAATCATTTAGATCAATCCAGCTTTTATTTCAACACAGCCTAAACAAGAATGTTTTCATCAATCCCACTTCCATTTATGGAATGTTTATTTCATCAATGCAGCTTCCATTTTAAAGTGACAATATCAAATAACTTTAGACGAAATTTATGTCTATGGACGAAGTGTCGTAGACCAGGGTGAGAATTGTCGGGGGGGTTAGGGGTTCAACCCCCAGTCCTTCTTAGGCTCCCATAGTAAAGTCTACATTTCACACCCAAATTGCACATAAATCAACGTCTAACCCCCCCCCCGTTATTTTTGAACAATTCCCATACTGTCCGTGACGAAAAGTCTGTAGGCTTAGTCGAATTATTGTCGTGACACCTATTTGCACAGAGATCCATCTTCGTCCCGACCTATCGTAAGCTAGGCCTAGGCCTAATCGTAATTATAAATTTCTAGATTTCCACAGTGCACAAATAGGGAAGTCGTGGGGACCATCTATAGGGCCTAATTCACAGGCATTTTATTCAAAACAAAATCGATATAGCCTAGCCAGGCAGGTAGGTCAAAATCGGTTCCAGGTCAACTTAAGATCTCAAGGAGAAGTGTAACAGCGTCACATGACTACGGTTGATGGTGTTTAGAACTGAAGTGGCGATCGAAGCTTCGAAAGAGGCTTAATGAGAACAGGAAGTTCTATATATGGATGTGCACGAGATATTTAGTTAGTTACAGTTACAGTTAATGGGCTAGGTAAGCTGTTTGAATGTGGTCAAGCTTGTTGCAGTCATTACTTCCTGTGGTAGCTGGTTCCAGCGATCCACAATTCTTTCGCTAAAAAAGAATTTTCTAACGTCCAAACGCACATGTTCACGATACAGTTTCATGTTATGTCCTCGCAAATTTACACTGGTTGCCTTTCTAAAGAAAGTCTTTTCGTCGATATTTTCCAGACCATGGAGGATTTTGTAGGTTTCGATCAGATCCCCCCTCATTCGTCTTCTTTCCAAGGAGAAAAGACCTAGCATTTGAAGTCTTTCTTCATACTGCATTCTAGCCAAGCACCTGACGAGTTTGGTGGCTCTCTTTTGAACTTTCTCAAGGCATTCTATATCTTTTTGTAGTAGGGATTCCAAACTTGGACACAATATTCAAGATGTGGTCGAATATATGTGTTGTACAGTATCTTGAAACTGTCAATATCTATCTGCCTGAAACTCCTTTTGATCATGCCAAGAACTGCCATTGCCTTGCTTGCAGATTTTCTACATTGTTGGCTCCACTTCAGATCTTTACTGATCCATACTCCCAAGTCCTTCTCCATTTCAGTTTCCTCCAGGTTGACAATATCCGTTCCATCTAGGGTTGCCAGGTGTCCGGTAATGAACCGGACAGTCCGGTATTTAGATAATTTGTCCGGTCAGAAATTTCAGACGTTACCGGACAGGGCGATGTCCGGTAATAAAGACCCAACCGTCATTGTGGGCTGCCTGAACGGGCGACGGGCCTGGCATGACCGAGGTTTAGTTCATTACTTAACCCCAATAATGTGTTTCCCAAGTATTGCTGTTCTCTCTATCTATATGTAGGCTAAGGTATGTAAATATGGCGGGACTGGATGGAGTAGACCATGAACATCTGGATATTATTAATCAAGAAGTCGATGGGTAGACATACAGCATCGACAGACCACGGAAGATTCTCATAACCCCGAATTGACCCTATAATTCTCTCTCTCTCTCTCTCTCTCTCTCTCTCTCTCTCTCTCTCTCTCTCTCTCTCTCTCTCTCTCTCTCTCTCTCTCTCTCTCGCTTTGGCTACAGTCAATGAGTAATCCAGGCTCATCCTAGATATGATACCCATCCGAAGCATATCCATCATCACATTAGGACAGTGCACCCAGCCTGGCATACAGCTCATCAAGAGTTTGTAGTAGCCTACTGTATACCGGTAGGCCTATATCAAATTGCTATTGAAGTAGGCCTAGTTACTTAAGTACTATTGTAGTCAACAGCGTACAGGCGCGTCATGAATACTCCTAGCTCAGCGTCAAATTCAGTGACTGAAGAGCACTATGATTCTGACGAAGGTTCTGACGCAGGTAATGTGGACGATGAAGTGCCACGTGAAAACAGCGACACGAGCCTACATCAGTATACGCCAACGCAGTGAATTGAGCATCTTCTTTAACATAAAATGTAGCTGTAGGCCCTACAGAGTTCAGAGACCTCGTCATTAGCAAAAAACGTTTCATCAGAGTTGTAGACCTCTACAGTCGGACTTGAAGTACTTTCACAAGGGTGGGAGGGTGCAGCTTCCTTGACGATTTGAAGTTGAACACTTCCGAACATGTGAGTTAATTGCCAGATATTACATTCACAGGGAATCGATCATTCATTGTCAATGATGGATTTGACAGCTATTTTAACTTTTTAGACTAAGTTAACTAAATTTTCAAGTTTAACTCCTGTTTTGTTATCGTTGGTCAGCTTCAGAGGGCTTCGCCCCTCTAACCCCCTGAGGGCCATGACCAGGGGTTTCAACGCCCCTGGGCCACTCTGGGGACACCGCCCCAGACTCTCGTAACGCGGTCGACATTGTCCGGTAATTTCCTGAAGGCAACATGGCAACCCTAGTTCCATCCCTTAGATGATAGTTCATGGTCTTCTTTCTTCCAATTTGCATAACTTTGCATTTAGAAGCATTAAGTTTTAACAGCCATTCCTTTGACCAGTCTTCCAACCTGTCTAGATCCTGCTGCAAGATCTGTTCATCTTCCTCGCTTTGTATTGTTCTCCATAGTTTTGTGTCATCAGCAAACATTTTCACCGAACTTTTATTATTTCTGGTATTTAATTGACGTAAATTAAAAATAACAGCTGCCCTAACACCGATCCTTGTGGAACTCCGCTGAGAACTGCTGCCCAATCCGTTTCGTGTCCATTTAGTACCACTGTCAGTAGGCTAGACTAATTGTAAATGTTCGCATTTTTCTATAGCGACCGTATAATTATATGGCCTCGATCGTGCTCATTTTTAAATGAATTGATCGGGTGAGATTCTTTACCACCGCTCTCGTCCGTTTGAATGGACGTCACGCGGCTCACGCCATTTAAATGGTTCCCGTGTAGGCCTACGGACAGTGCCAACCCTAGATTTAAATTTCTGAAATAAGCCAGCATCTGGAAGCGATTCGCATGTTCTCTTTCACAGAGGCGCATGAGACGCGACCTGCACTCTTAACAATGTAGCTAACTACGGATAGAACAGTATGGATTTCATCAGATGTTTAATTTCTAGTGTCGAAGATTTTGCCTTGAATCCCTTGTAGATAGGCCTACATCTTTAGTTAGTTGAAATGTCACAGGTGATTATTTCCGGCCGGTGCCACGTTAAATTAGGTCTATCAGGGCAAGATTAAAACAGGCGACGATTTTCCTCCGGTGATAGGCCTAATTTGTTAATGACGCTCTAAAAACGGCACCAGTAGGCCTAATGATAATTAATTCGATTATTCGACACCCAGGAACGTAGCCAGGAAAAATTAGGGAGGGGTCTAAGTTTTCGGTGAGTGTGCCAGTGGAAATTGTCTTATATTTAGCTTTTAATTACAGTTCAACAGTAACGCATTTATTTCCGAGGGTTTGAACCCGTAAAACAAGTTAAACAACCCCCTAAACAGCCTACACCAATGACGCCACCGGTGGCTTGACACCATTTCGCGCGCTAACAACTCCTTTAATAATTTAGTCTGGCCTGAGAGAAATCCTAGGGGGAAAGAAATTAAACCGACACCGGTGAAGGTAGGCAATTGTAATGTTACTAAACGGTGACGTTTTAGTAAATGGCATCTGATTTGCCCCATCCATTAGCATTGTGGTGATGTGTTTTTAGAACCATTCAGTGACATTCCTATCACCACTTAGGGAAGTAGACTCATTTAGGGGTATCAAAGGGAGTCGTTTAATGAATTAAAAAACTAGACTCTACTCAAGACTTATAACCTGCATCATTATAACTGATATATTGCAGGCAGTGTACTCGTCTATTACGCAAATGCTCAGAGCTCCACCAGCTGCATTTGTATTGGCTTTAGATCACAGGACTGATTACTATCAAAATACTCTATTCAGTGCAAGATATCACTAAAAAGATTTATAACAGGTCGAACTACTCCCTCAGGTTGACACATGCTCACAATGAATTAACCTGACACAAAAATCAATCACAGACTGCCAGAATTTTATTTTATTAATGTTTGCAATAACCATTTGTCTGAATTGTTATATAAGAGTAATAAGACCACAAGTACTGTTCAACCTTCTACACCAAAACTCATCAAAAAGACAGTTTCTACTCAGATCAGATATTACTGTTCATGTATAAACTTATACACAGTTTTCAAATACGATAAACACTGTTGTACTGTTACACATGAAAACAAATAATCTAATCAAATCCAATTACCTTTAGGCCTATAGAGGCATTTTAACAATGAATTAACCTGACACAAAAATCAATCACAGACTGCCAGAATTTTATTTTATTAATGTTTGCAATAACCATTTGTCTGAATTGTTATACAAGAACACAAATACTGTTCAACCTTCTATACCAAAACCCATCAAAAAGACAGTCTCTACTCAGATCAGATATTACTATTACTGTTCATGTATAAACTTAAACACAGTTTTCAAATACGATGAAACACTATTGTACTGTTACACATGAAAACACATAATCTAATCAAATCCAATTACTTGTAGGCCTATAGAGGCATTTTAACAATGCACAAGATATCAATGAATACCACAAGTTAAACTGTAATCCCTTGGCACAGCCTTGTCAAAATTCAACAATTTTATAGGGGAAGCAGAACTTGGTCTAAGGTAGAGAAAGATGTTATGCTGGATACCAGCAACAATAATGCATTCAGTTTATTTACACACTGAAACTTTGTATAACGAACATCTACAAAAAGCCATAATGTCCAATTCATAACCGAAAGTTGCAAGGTATTCGAGAGAGACAAGATAAAACAAGACCAAAGTATTCAATTGCATTTGCTTTAAAAAATGAACCATCAGTAACTGTAGAGCAAAACAAATCTACTGCAAATTTGAACTGTTTTTGTGTCTGTATAAAATCATCCATTAAAAAATGTCACCATCTTTTTATTCAGCTTTGAGCTCACTTATTAAATTAATCATTAAAAAGTACAAAGTAAAGCAATTCAGTTACCAATTCAATTTCACCCTTTCTTTAATTCTTTGTTTAAAATGAATCTTTGACAATCTTAAAACAAAGTAATTCTATCACCAGTTTCAATTCAAGTTTTGTACATTTTTTAAACGAACTGTTACAACACAATGAATTCATTGTCAATTCACATGCAACTTTTGTTCATTTTAAAGTGAACTGTTCAAAATCTTCTAACAAAGAAATTCCAATGTCATTTCGCTTTCAATTTGTTCGGAATGACTAGCCTTTTGAAGACCAATCCAAATACACAACAATGAAACACTGTTCAGCTAACAAAAGTCAATTAAAAAACACCCAGAGGTTTTCTGACAAACTGGTGCCACACAAATGTCTAATTACAAAACAAAACTTCTCACAAGACCTCTAATAGAACAGTAAGCATGAAGCGATGACCAAATCCAAAGTTTTAAATCAATTTCCTAGGTGGCAGTTAAGGTAATGTAATACTGAGATAAGTATCAAGATAAGTGTAACAATCAAGATAAGTGTAACAATCAATCAACCCAGCCTAAAGAAACAATTTAGATCCAGCAAAATTTTGAAATCCTTGAAATATGTGTTATGTTAATTCTAACCCTAACCCGTTCTCCCTCCCTACCTTTCTCCTTTCCCCTCTCCCTAAGACAACTTTGCAACAACTAAGAAGTGTGTGCCAGACTGACCAACTGAGTACATCAAGACCTGATTGGTTTCTCGAACAGTCTTCATCACACACCCTCTATTCAACATGTTGCACAGCTCCTCACACACATTCAAATTCATCTTCTCGAATTTACAGTCAAAAACTGTAAAACATGGTTCTAAGACTTCTGAGACGTTCACCCCACAAATAAACAGTCTTTCAAAGGCATCAACCATAAATGACAAACTCTTCATGCAACTGTAACTAAGCATTTGAATCTGCATTCCAACTCTGTTAACAATCACAAACTCACGGTTAATGCCTGCATATCCTACTAACAAGAGCTTCTCTGGTGAGTACCATACAACATCAAAAACGTTCAGCCTACGTGGAATTCCCACTTCCATTTCTATTCTTCCATCGTTACCAAAAATAACGACAACAGCGTCCGTCTTACCTAGCATTGCGATTTTATCACAGGCATTCACACTCAGTTTGGAGCAAAGATGTAGACTGCTGATGATCATGTTTGACATGTATTTGCCTTTCTTTTTTTCCAACTTAACAACCTCCACCTCAGAACCATTAGTACACACGACATAAATGTTGCCAGTTAAATGGCAACAATCGATCTCAATTGGAGTAAGGGTGTTACACAGAGGAACAACCTTCAAAGGCGTACTCAGGTCACCAATATCAAAGAATTTTACAGTGTAAACATCAGATGTGTCCTTGTCCAAGATGACAAGTTTCCCCTCGATGTAACAAACTGCAATGGCTGACTCTCCAAGTTGTGTGCTTCTAACAGTCTCCAGCTGCAGTGATTTGGTGGCTATAAGAAACAGTTAATATTAGAAACTGGCAATAAATGCATGTGATATAACAAAATTATGTATGAGCTTAGGTCTGTTTGACTATATAAGCATGTATGCTTATATAGGTGTGTGCATATAGACACTTATGCAATTGTATTAAACTGTAATTAGTAACTTCTATTGTGCCAGTGTCTAATACACAAGGCATTAGACGATGGCTCACCAAGACCAAGCCATAATCAGGTCAGTATCCAGATCAGTTAGTAAGACAGACAGGCAGCATAGGATGCCTCTCTGTCTTACAGACTCATCTTCTGGATACTGACCTGATTACAAAAGGTAAGTTTTAAGTTGAGAATTAAATGTGGGGCGCGGTGGTGTAGGGGTATGTTCGGTGCCTTGCAGCTGAAGGGTTGCGGGTTCGAATCCACCTCAAGCCGCCGCGTAAGGACCCTGGGCAAGTCCTTCACTGCAATTGTTCATGCGCTTCGGCGTGAAACTCCGATTCAGTGTCCGCGCTGTAGTTGGGAGCGCCTCTGGGTAGACATCTTGGAGGGGCGCTATAACAAGTGACCTTAATAAATAAATAAATAATAATAAAGAAATGACACATGCAACTGAGTCTTTTAGCCACATCCAAGACTGTAGGCCTACCTGATCAAAAACAGTAGACAACAGCTCCACATATGAGTCACATGATAGACTGTCATGAAATGTAGATTTGCATAGAAATGATATCCCAGCAAATGATTATTTAGCCATGTTCCTAGTGGTGTGGTGTATAGTTAAAACTAACGAGGACCAAGCACAGAAACCTGCAGTGCTCTGATGAATCTCTAAATAACACTGCATATTTTCTAGTTAGCATACATTAAAGGGCTTGAGTAAAGCAAAAATAGGCGAGTTGAATAAATTTTCCCTACTTTATTAATTAGTTACTTTTCAAAGCTGCAGAAGGTATGAGCCAACTTGGAAAAATTACGGCCCAAAAATGAATGAATTTGCACAGAATTAGAGCCAATATTAATTTTGTACTCATCAAAACAGCTGTACCAACTCACTTTTGGATAGAAACCATTTGTTCATTTGAAAAGAAAAGTTCTCGGTACTCAGTATGGAATTCCAGAACTTTGACACAGAGCACAGAGACTTCAGATGACGTTTACTCTGTTCCAACCACTTTGCTTCATCCAACAGTTGATGATGGACCGTCTGCCCAATCACTTCTACGAGAATTTTTTGCACTGTTTCAGCGGGCAAATCTTTAAGCTAAAAACAACAAAATACATGAGTTACAATCAGGTAAAGCTGATTTCCTTGATTTGAGTTAAACCATTCTCTGAACTTACACGCTATACTCAACTCCCTTACCATGCCAGATACATCATCTGGCGGGCTGATATATGTCACTTCTCTGAAGACTAGAGAAGGTCTCTCTGCTCCATAATCCATATCAGTCAGCCTTATGTCGAGGGAACATTCAATATCTTTCTAACTATAAAATAATTCTAAGGACATATTTTGAAAATTAAAAAAATCTCAAAGTAGCTGTGTAAGGGTTGCTTACAGTTTTCGGCTTCAGGCCTGCTTTACGTTTGCGATGGCGCTTCTGTTTCCTGGAAGGCCGCTTGCGCTGCAGTCGTATCTGTTCAAGTGGCAGGTTGACGATGCCAGGAGCAGCTAAGATAATCAACCAGATGCATTATTAGAAACTGCATCATTTTGTTTATAATTATATATTATCTTAACATGTACACAGCACCACAGTTGGAGGAACTAAACTGTGCACTATTTACATTAGCCCAGTTAGCTACATTGATAAGTGTAGGCTGTGCCTCTCATGCACCTCTGTGTTAGAGAGCATGCGGATCGCGGTTCACTTCCTGATGCTGGCTTATTTCAGAGATTTAAATCTCGGGCTAGCACGGTCTTTGCGCGGTGTCCTGAACTGGCATGGCGTCCACTCAAACGGGCGAGCGGTCAAGGATCTCACCCGATCAATTCATTGACAAATGAGCAGGGTCGAGGCCATATACAGTCGCTATAGCAAAATGCGAACATTTACATTTTACATTTGCCTTTATTCAATTTCAGGTTCAAGCAATACAACCTACACTCCACAGAATTACCTGAAGGTGTGAGCAAATATTAAGATTCTGTAAATGGCCCAAATGCCTCTCCAGTAGGAATGCAGTGGGTGACAAACAGTGATGGAAAGAAGTTGAGTATATCATAACTCTAAATGAACAGAGACCTTGTTTACCAACCGCATGGTGCCAGTATCTACAGCAACGGATAATTATATCCGAATTCTTTGGATTCTTCAAAGTCTATCTGCAAAAGCAATGGGAGTGCCTATGTACTTAAACTTACCTGAGTCTGCTTCAGCTTCCATATTTACCTTCTTGTAACAGAATTCTCAACACAGGACATATGTAAATATAAAACATTTACATCAAGCTTTAAGATTTATGGTACATTAATCACACAAAGAAAATATAACACGTACCCTGAGTTGTAAGAAGTTGCTCAACTGTCGCCCATTCTTCTGACTGCAGCCAATCTCGGAACAGAGCCTCGTCCTTGGTAGTTAGCGCTTGCAGTAACTCGTTCATCTTACTCTAAAGAAAAGAACAACATTCATGATCTCTCTGTTCAATGAAGTTGTTTGATTTAAAAATTAAACTTGCAAACTAATAATAATTCATTTAGCAGTTTCTATGTTTAATTTTTGCATCTATCTTTGATAAAGGGGCTTGTAGGCTAATCATTGTTGAATATTCTCATTTCAGTTATCATATAAATCATACATTTAAGCTCAGTTGAGTAGTGTATGGAGATCATGATAGTCTAATGTTTAGCATGCTGAACTTTCAGTCGAGAGGTTGGGAGTTCAAATCAGAAATGTGTTTCGAGATTTTGAAGCCCACTGTGCTCTTAGCCAACTCAGCTATCAATACACCATAAACTGTACGTAGGAAGATCAGGTGTGAGGGAGAGGACTGGCCATCTGCACTCCTAAGCCAAGGTAAAGAAAATGAAGTCGCTAACAATTCCAGTGGTTGCCTCAGGGCTAGCTAACACTACCAATGTCTGCCTCGGGGCTAGCCCCTTCTTCTATGAAGTGAGTATCAACCATAAGTCCATAACATAGACTTCAACATTGACATTCCAAAGCACTGAACCTTACCTTAAGTGGGAGCATGTCGCATGAAGCTAGGTATGTAAGGAGATGAAGATCACAAAACATGTTCATTGGCCTATCACCATTAAACTGGGTCAGGTACTCAGCAAAGCCGGTGAATTCCTGCAAGAAAACATTTCAACCTCAGAGAAAGTTCTGAAAATCAAATACCAGTAATCCTAATGGAACCAATATTACCAGTGTTGTGCACGAGACCAAAATTCCAAGACCAAGACCGAGACCAAGACCGCATTTTTTCGGTCTCAAGACGGTCTCGAGACCAAGACCGCGGTCTCGAGACCACATCACTGAATATTACGTACCCAGATAGTTATAGAGCATTTTTCAAAGCACTTTACAGATGTACTCCAAAATGAAAGACTTCCCAGTGAATTTACAAGGTGAGCATTGTTATGCATGACGTTGGAGAAGGCCCACGCTGACATGCACTTGCAAACGCAGAGTATAACAGTTCTGCCTTCAGTACAGGCAATCTTAGAGGTATGAATGAGGCAAAAGGCTTCTATTAGAACAATGGTCACAAAAGAACAAAATAATCCTTAATTTTTATCTGTTTTTATCTATCTGAGATCAATGATACACTGCAGAGCTACTAACTATTCAGATATCATTTACCATATCAAGATGTCTTACTCTGTCTAAAAAATGTGAAGCAAAGTTATATCAAACCATGTACAGTGCCTTAACCCTTTAACGAGCGTGTACTAAAATGTATGGGAAACCAATGCAGCTCATCATTAAAGGGTTAACACTTTAACGACCAGCTGCATTGGTTTCCCAGTCATATTTAGTATACTCTTGCCATTCAAGTGTGAATGGATGCTTCAGGGAGGATTTCAGATGTGCCAGGCACTGTAACAAGTGCACAGCACAGTAATGACTAACTGATTACACAGATCAACTGAACTAGGTCACACACTCAGCAACTAAAATGGTTGAAAATCTGTATGGTGTTCACATTATGTCAATATCCTAACTGTAACATGCATAAAGGACTATGAATATGAACTTTGGATTGGTTCGTCGCATTTGCAAAACAATGGCCAAAGAATGGATTATAGCAGATATGTAAGCACTGTTACTCTGCAAAACTATCCTAGCCATATAAGCATTATTCAGCTACAAACAAAGTTTTCCTAGCCCAGCAAACACCATCCAGATATGGACAAAAAGCAGTCTTTCTCACAGACTAGAAAAGAGGTCTTTGAGTGGTCCTTTAAAATTCCAAGCATCTATGGCACACTAGCAATGACTAACCTGTGTCTCGCCTATTCCTTCGCGGTGTTCGATGGAGAATGGGCGAAAAGCCTCAGAGACAAAGAACGTCGATGCCTGCTCCTTCGGAAAGGCGACCGCCATGTCTAGCAGGAGGTATTCGACTGGTAAGGGTCGGGCCAGCTGTGTCACCTCGTTACCGTATCTGTCTGTGACCTAAAGTGACAATAGGAAATCCACTAACAAAAGCTGAAAGCTGCATTAATCCAAAATACAGTACACAGTTCAATATATTCTGTTGCAGTGCTAAATAAACTTTATCACCAAATAACAAGTCCACTGAATTCACACAACTCTATTATCTCTGCACAGCTGACCCCTAAGAACTTCCTGCACATTTACATACACTTCAGGCACAGTAGAGGAATGAGTGGCATGCTCGACCTGTAACACAGAGTACGAGTTTGAGCCTCCACTCAGGTGGTTGCTCTGTTAAGAACAGTTGCTCAGCGCGATCAATGGTCTGTCATAAGGTCACGTGTGCACTTCTGCACTTTGGAAGGACAGCAATATCAAATAATTGCATTATATTGCACAACAGTGAGCTTTTGTTAAAAATTAGCAGTGTAAGGCATGATTTGATTAACAGAAAGCATGCTAAAGTTATAAAACCGTACGTTTTAAAATGTTAACAAATCTAAACAGAGGTCACAGCTTGCATTAGACCAAAGCTGAATTCTTACTACACATGCTCTACTAAAATCTTGTGTACTGAGCCCGATGGTAATATAGAAATGCCCACCTTGTAGAAGATGTCAGGAACATATTGCTCATTCGTTGACTCCTTAGCGTAACTTAGCTCTGATGCATCTTTCGTCGGCACTAGACAGTCGTCTCGAACTAGAGCCATGCACTGATTTGATACCTGATATCCGTCAAAGTGAATCTGATTCTGGGAATCACCTGCACACAAAACAGTTCCAATTAAATCTATAAATAGCACAGTTTATTAACACAACTAGATCATTTTAGCGCTCTCGTAAGTTTCTTGTAAGGCGCTATATAAATGGCCATATACACACATACATACATTCTCAAACATACTGTGACCAAGTTCTGTGGTTAGATGCCTCTTCTGGTTAATGTTAGCAAAATCATCTCCTCCTCATCAGGAATCAAATCACAAGGGCCTTCTTAGCAGGGCTGCAGAAGTTAACAATTAAATAATCGATTAATCGTCAATTAATTTTAATTATTAAATTTATTTTTAACGATTAATCAAAGACCACTTGTTATATTCGATAAGGTGCCCCAGTATTATAGCCCTTAAAATTGTGATTAATAAATCCAACACTGTCAACAAAACAAGTTGCTAACTGGAACCTAGCAGTGTTAACACTGCTGGTTTGTTTACGTAACCGGTTGAAGGAAGACATTTGAACTGAGAAAAGTAAACAAGGCTACTAAAAGTGAACAAGTAATACTAAGTAACTACTAACTAGCAAAAAATATTAATAATCCTATTAAAAGATAAACAATGAATAATGTTGATTTTATATTTGTCATTACTTATAGGGGAATACATTGAATCACAATTCACTATTAATTAATAATTAATTCCTAAACAGCTAACTATTAAGAAAATATAATGATTAACAGCCCTACTTATTAGACAAAAAGCAGATAACAAATGAAAGGCAGAGTCTACCTGTAACGACTACAGTAACGAACTTGGAGCCAAAGTGTCCCTCTGGTGATAATCTGCATGGGTTCGGATGACGATTTTGTAGATCTGCCGCCATAATACACTCTTCAGCACTTAGAAAGTGAGAGTGCTGTAAAAAAACCACACAAATAGTAGCTCAGACAAAACAAACAATCAGTAATTTTAAGTAATTAGTAACTTATATAGCGCCATTCACAGCAGTGGCCATTCAGTAACGCTCCCAGTGCGAGTACCCAGAGAGAAGAAATAGGTTTTGAAGAGAGAGAGATGACGTAGGAACAGATCCAGAAAGAATGGAGACATGGGAGGGCATTCCACAGGGCAGGCCCAATGGCGGCAAATGATCTCGATTGGGCCAGTGGTCCTAGTTCACGAGACAAAGAGATCATGCAATCCAAAGAGCAGAAGTCGGAGGGAAGCTGCAGAATGAGGAAAGCGATGGCCGACGTTTAAAGCGTGGCCTGTAATGCGGATAGTCTCGGTTTGAGCCACGTACAAGGCAGTAAATATCTAGGGACTCACGATTGCTTTGCGCCATTGATGTTCTGTCGTATCATCGTGTGCACTTCAAAACTGTGGAAGGAGGGCAATACAAAAAATTGTGGCTATCAGTTTAAACAACAAAGGGTGTGGCAGCAAGATATTGGTTGGAGAAGCCATATTTTATCCATAGACTTTAATTCCATCAACAAATATCACTATACTGAGCTGATCACAACAATTGACCTTATCTGAATCTTTTAGAGATGTTGTAAGGGAAGCATAAGACTTACGACGTTCCCTCTAAAGTGCTCGACGGTTCCTGTCGAGGTGTCCAGCGGAACAAGATCAGTGAAGATCCAACCGACTTTCCTGAGGCCAAGCTTGGCTGCAATACTGTTTACAACCTCATCTTCATCCTGAACAAGCTCAATACTGCTCTTGGTGTTGACCTAACAGACAGCAAGCAATACTACATGAAGTAGGACCATGACATCATAACCTCCATGATAAAAAAATTTATCAAGTTAGAAAGCAATGAATTTAGTTGGACAGCACTGCATTAGAGAGTTGTGCAGTGATATACATAAATCTCTGGCTGCATTATAATAGTTAAATTAACAACAGAATGTGTTAAAGCAAAATGTTAACGTTGCTCCCTTCAGAACCAACTGACACATAGTTAGAGCTGCCAAAGAAACAAGGTCTTTAGCTGAAATGCAGCAATAAGACATTAGAAAGCTTAAAAGCTGTCCCTTTCTAGAAGAAAATTGCTGGGAAAAACTAACAGCTTTTCCCTTTTGAAATTATTGTAAGAGAATCATGGTTTGCATTATAGAATCAATTTGATCACTGAGCCATCTAGGATCTAAATTTCTTTATTGTTAAGGAAACATTTGAAACACTTACCTGTAGAGGTTCATAAATTGCAGAAACCACTGCCTTTATACCCAGAGGTACATCCTTGTGGTACTCATATCTACCATAAAGGTAGCCCAGCCTCTGGTTTCCAGTTTTCCTCCAGTAGTCCAGAAAGCGCTCGACCATCAGGTGGTTCTCGAACTGGATGAAGTCAACATGACGGTATTTCTGTAATAACAACATCCAGGTATCTGTTACAAATGTTTCTTAGTTGAAACTTGTGTAGATTTGTTATACACGCTTGATTAAAGAACAGATAAGAAAAACTCCATTTACAGATCAAATCGCTCAAATGTCTACAGGAAGACAACTGTGAAAGAGCAGTGCCGTGTTGCTTGGCTGCTATTACCAGTCTAAGTCAATGCTTATTCAGCATTGTCTAAAACTGTCAAAGCACAAAACATCGCCAGTTTGGACTTGCTAGTGCAAAACCATGATACAGTGTGTAAACCAGACTGCATGCAAAGGAAAGGTATAATTCTGAAAAAGTCAGTATTTAGCACAACACCGCACTTCTTGTACAGTGTGTTAATCATGTTAATTTAAGTGAATAGCTCTGCGGACTGAACATCACTTCGCGTTAAGCAAAATGACATGTAAATGAGTCAACTGTACTTGCCGTTGCCTAGCTATCAGCAGAGATGGGTACGATAATCTAGAATCACTAATCGACTAGCATTAGAATTAGCATCAGATGACAGCTAATCGATTAGAATTACCTTTTGTCTAATCGATTAGCATCTAACCAATTAGTCACCCATCTCTGGCTATCAGTACAACCACTGATCTCACATTCCATTTAAACATCAGTCACAACACAGCAAACCAGTAAAGATTTCGTGAAAATGTTTCACAAACAAGAAAAATAAGCAGATGCTAATAGAATATCAATGTACATGACAGATCAACTTTACTCTGATTTACTTTACCGATTTATTATAACAAGGATTCATTCACGATTTCTTAACACTTCATGTGCACCAAACTGCAGCTGACAGTTGGTTGAATAAAGGATATACTTACTTACTTACAACTTTACCATCTTTTTGAAACGGCCATTTACAGACTAGTTCTAAAAATGCTCACACGCAACACTTCCTACCTGCCGCTGTAGAGTGATGGCATTAGGCTGACACTTGGTGCATAAACCATCTGGCCATGGAGGATGTTCCCGGCACCCAGGCTTGATTTTACAGCTCAGGTTTTCCAACTGGGCATATTTGCCTCTGAAGCAATACATCAGTATGCATTCACTCAACTGTTTTGAAAGTAGATAATTTTAAATGCATACCTCCCATATTTCATACTGCAACATGGCTTCAGAAAACAAAAGTCAACATAAGTTATAGCTTTGTTATATGCAATAAACATTAATCAAACCTGCAACGAGTATGAAATGATGTTAACATTACTTTGTGCTAAATGCTAAATTAGATTATAGCATAACCCAGTTGCAAGCTGTAATTTACTTACTTGTCAACACCTCCAGTCAATTTTCGAAGATAAGAATGAAAGGAAAGGAATTTAATCGGAGGGGTAACTTTAGCCAAATACTCTTCATCATAAGGCTAAAAATAATCACACAGAAGTCATTAAAAAATGTACATATCTGAAAGATTACATAATGAACAAGAGACGGCCATATTTTCAGCTTTCTGAAGCAGCGCCATTCTAGACTGTCATATTGCAAGTTATAAAAAGGTGTTATGTACCTACTTTTCAAATATTGGCATCGCTAATAAATACTGCAAATGGACAAAAATATCCATCAAACTCCTACAATTCATAAAGCAAAAAACGTTGTTGTGAAACTGATCAATTTAAACTAATCCATGATTAGTGTTTCCACACGATTTAGAAATCTCACATAATGATAGCATGCAACTAGCAATCTCGGCATGTAACAAAGAAATCAGACTAGTATTCAGGAATGATGGCAAAGATTACAAATACTCATCGACTCTATCTGTGGTTGAATTCTTCCTTCCGTGGCATGCCTAATAAAGTCCTAAACTGCATCTCTACTTAGATACAGCTTCAGTTACTAGAGGCATTTACATGCTTTTTAGAGATACTAAAGTGGCAGTATGCAGAAAATATCAAGATAAATACAAACATATACAGGTCAGGAAAATCGATTACTGCTCATGTATTGTATTGTATTTGGGCATTTATAAAGCGCCTCTAACAGTACTTAATGACTATTCAGAGGCACAGTACTTTAAGTGCTTCCAATGCTACTATACATGATGGTTCTCATGAACATGCTGGTCCTAAAACATTATAAACAGTAGAATGAACGATCTTACTTCGTATGGCACACAGTGGAAGCACATTCCATTACGACCATGACGACATCTGTCAACACAAATATGTAATGTAATGCTACAGAGTACTTGTAAAGCGTATTATATACATACAAATACATCCACGAAATCACGTAAAACATCACCACAAATTCTAAAAAAGCTGTCAGCAAACAAACCAAAATTTAAAACTGAAGTATCACAGCATATATTCTCATTCAAAGACATCTTTGCTCACTAGCACGGTACTTTTAATCACCTATGTGCAATAGTGGCAAAAGGTATTATCTTGTTACAAAAACAACCAGTGCACATTTGAAAGTATGGCAACTACGATGCGATTTGTAAATCTTTACAGTCTATAATAGGCTAGTTTCTCCTCCCCGACAAAAAGTTGAAGGGATTTTGTAGTACTTTTAAAAACGATTATGGATGAACAGCACAGAAAAACAATGGAAAATGCATTAAATCAATTCAACAGGTTACTTGCATAAAAATATGACTGTAATACATGTACACTTACAGTTGTTCATTTTTCTCCCTTGGTATCGTTCCATCGTGTTTCCACAGAAACTGGTCGACTTCGTCCTCGACTATGCTACTACTGAGATCCCTGTAGAGGGCTCTAGCTGCATCATCACTGTCACCAGTGAGTAGGGCTCCAGCGGCAGCAAGTGATGGCTGTTTATCTTTAGTACCGTTCTCTTCCAGATTGTCTTCCAGCATGGCTGTTACTTGTGGTTGTAGGTCCAGATAGAGCATATCACCGTTTCTGTTAAGATGCACAAATATCAAGTACAGTGAAATGCAAGTATAAATTTAAAAAACACATAACACAGCAGATTATGTTTTCTCTAACCTCATTTGGTATCATTTTCATCCTTTTTAAACACTGGCAGAAGGATAGCTTCTTTCTGTTATTACTCTAACAAATTCTAGTCTAAATGAATTGCAATAAAAGCATTCCTAATCAGTCAAACAAGAGGTATCATAGATGGACAATCCATCAAAGAAACTTTAAGAAATAAACTTGATCGAGTCATTTACAAGGATTTATATAGTGTCTCTTCAAGGTTACTACTCAGAAATGCTCCCGACCCAAACTCAGCTAAAAGGACAGTTTTAAGATTGCAATAGAACATGTCGGAGGGGACCTCGGGCAGTTCGAGCACGTATGGAGGAAACCGTTCCAACAGCAGGGCCAGCAACAGAGAAAGTGTGTCCCTGCCTGATAGAATTTTGCACATGGGACAAGAAGTTTGCCCTGCACAGAGGAGCGGAGGGAATGGTGGCCCTGGACATCCTGGGTGGAGCAACAAAGATCCCTGACATAGACAGGGGCCAAGCCAGGAAGAGTGTTATTACAGTCATGTGACATACTTGAATTTGTATGAGTTTAGTGTTTTTGCTTTTGTGGACTTGAGTTCTGCCGACTTTTCACGATTCATCCAGACTGTCCAGCCGTTTCTAGGCAAGTCAAATGCAGATTTTACCTGAAAATATGAATGTTAAACCACGTAATGTAATAAAAAAATTATACAGCAAACTGTAGAACCCTTTGATGCTGTCATTCAGTATCATGGGAAAACAACTAATTTTACAGTTTTCAAACTGCAGATAAAACCTATGGTATTCATAACCGGACTGAACTGATGGAGCTGAGTACTTGTCCATGAAAGATTTGCTTAAGATCTGTACACTGAGAAGGGTAGGTCTCAGGGAAGGTTTTAACGTGGATACTCTGCATTACAAGGCTAGTGCTCAAGTCAATCAGCTACCAATCACAGAGAAGAAAGAAGAATTTAATCAGAAGCTAGTGTTGCCGGATGTTCTAAACAAAGCAATGAGAATTTCACAAGTTCTACAACATCTTAGAAAGACACCAATCCACTGAGCCCATTCTGGCCACTCAAAAGCTGAAGAACTTGCCAAAAGAATCTAATGAATAACAAATCATGCAGTGCTAAAATACTGTCAAATTTTCAGAGGAATGAGTATCAGTAAGAACTTTCATCATAAAGTAAATCTGATAAATTTATCAGCATTATTAACTACAAATATTATTCACAGATGGTCACTTCCGGCTTTTGATTTGACGTTCCTAAAACCAAAGAAAAGTGACAGGAACCAGCAACATTACAAGACTGAAGAAACACAATTTTTTAAGTTGCTCACTTCAAAAAGAAAGTCTTCAACTTTCTGGTAAGGAGAAGTTGAAATGCGTCTCGTGCCGTGAAGCGGTGACTGTACTCGTAACAACTGAAATAAAATTTAACAAATAATGTGATACTTCTAGAACCTTGAGCCGTCCAGCTCTGTTTAGTAGTAAAGGCCAACACATTCAATGCCATTTTATTCTGGTTTGAACTGAATAGGCAACAACGAGTTTGAGCCTCCACTCAGGTGGTTGCTCTGTTAAGAACAGTTGCTCAGCGCGATCAATGGTCTGTCATAAGGTCACGTGTGCACTTCTGCACTTTGGAAGGACAGCAATATCAAATAATTGCATTATATTGCACAACAGTGAGCTTTTGTTAAAAATTAGCAGTGTAAGGCATGATTTGATTAACAGAAAGCATGCTAAAGTTATAAAACCGTACGTTTTAAAATGTTAACAAATCTAAACAGAGGTCACAGCTTGCATTAGACCAAAGCTGAATTCTTACTACACATGCTCTACTAAAATCTTGTGTACTGAGCCCGATGGTAATATAGAAATGCCCACCTTGTAGAAGATGTCAGGAACATATTGCTCATTCGTTGACTCCTTAGCGTAACTTAGCTCTGATGCATCTTTCGTCGGCACTAGACAGTCGTCTCGAACTAGAGCCATGCACTGATTTGATACCTGATATCCGTCAAAGTGAATCTGATTCTGGGAATCACCTGCACACAAAACAGTTCCAATTAAATCTATAAATAGCACAGTTTATTAACACAACTAGATCATTTTAGCGCTCTCGTAAGTTTCTTGTAAGGCGCTATATAAATGGCCATATACACACATACATACATTCTCAAACATACTGTGACCAAGTTCTGTGGTTAGATGCCTCTTCTGGTTAATGTTAGCAAAATCATCTCCTCCTCATCAGGAATCAAATCACAAGGGCCTTCTTAGCAGGGCTGCAGAAGTTAACAATTAAATAATCGATTAATCGTCAATTAATTTTAATTATTAAATTTATTTTTAACGATTAATCAAAGACCACTTGTTATATTCGATAAGGTGCCCCAGTATTATAGCCCTTAAAATTGTGATTAATAAATCCAACACTGTCAACAAAACAAGTTGCTAACTGGAACCTAGCAGTGTTAACACTGCTGGTTTGTTTACGTAACCGGTTGAAGGAAGACATTTGAACTGAGAAAAGTAAACAAGGCTACTAAAAGTGAACAAGTAATACTAAGTAACTACTAACTAGCAAAAAATATTAATAATCCTATTAAAAGATAAACAATGAATAATGTTGATTTTATATTTGTCATTACTTATAGGGGAATACATTGAATCACAATTCACTATTAATTAATAATTAATTCCTAAACAGCTAACTATTAAGAAAATATAATGATTAACAGCCCTACTTATTAGACAAAAAGCAGATAACAAATGAAAGGCAGAGTCTACCTGTAACGACTATGGTAACGAACTTGGAGCCGAAGTGTCCCTCTGGTGATAATCTGCATGGGTTCGGATGACGATTTTGTAGATCTGCCGCCATAATACACTCTTCAGCACTTAGAAAGTGAGAGTTCTGTAAAAAAAAACACGCACAAAAATAGTAGCTCACACAAAGTAAAGTAAACAATCAGTAACGTAAAGTAACTAGTAACTTATATAACGCTGCTCACATCAGTGGCCATTCAGTAACGCTCCCAGTGCGAGTACCCAGAGAGAAGAAATAGGTTTTGAAGAGAGAGAGATGACGTAGGAACAGATCCAGAAAGAATGGAAACATGGGAGGGCATTCCACAGGGCAGGCCCAATGGCGGCAAATGATCTCGATTGGGCCAGTGGTCCTAGTTCACGAGACAAAGAGATCATGCAATCCAAAGAGCAGAAGTCGGAGGGAAGCTGCAGAATGAGGAAAGCGATGGCCGACGTTTAAAGCGTGGCCTGTAATGCGGATAGTCTCGGTTTGAGCCACGTACAAGGCAGTAAATATCTAGGGACTCACGATTGCTTTGCGCCATTGATGTTCTGTCGTATCATCGTGTGCACTTCAAAACTGTGGAAGGAGGGCAATACAAAAAATTGTGGCTATCAGTTTAAACAACAAAGGGTGTGGCAGCAAGATATTGGTTGGAGAAGCCATATTTTATCCATAGACTTTAATTCCATCAACAAATATCACTATACTGAGCTGATCACAACAATTGACCTTATCTGAATCTTTTAGAGATGTTGTAAGGGAAGCATAAGACTTACGACGTTCCCTCTAAAGTGCTCGACGGTTCCTGTCGAGGTGTCCAGCGGAACAAGATCAGTGAAGATCCAACCGACTTTCCTGAGGCCAAGCTTGGCTGCAATACTGTTTACAACCTCATCTTCATCCTGAACAAGCTCAATACTGCTCTTGGTGTTGACCTAACAGACAGCAAGCAATACTACATGAAGTAGGACCATGACATCATAACCTCCATGATAAAAAAATTTATCAAGTTAGAAAGCAATGAATTTAGTTGGACAGCACTGCATTAGAGAGTTGTGCAGTGATATACATAAATCTCTGGCTGCATTATAATAGTTAAATTAACAACAGAATGTGTTAAAGCAAAATGTTAACGTTGCTCCCTTCAGAACCAACTGACACATAGTTAGAGCTGCCAAAGAAACAAGGTCTTTAGCTGAAATGCAGCAATAAGACATTAGAAAGCTTAAAAGCTGTCCCTTTCTAGAAGAAAATTGCTGGGAAAAACTAACAGCTTTTCCCTTTTGAAATTATTGTAAGAGAATCATGGTTTGCATTATAGAATCAATTTGATCACTGAGCCATCTAGGATCTAAATTTCTTTATTGTTAAGGAAACATTTGAAACACTTACCTGTAGAGGTTCATAAATTGCAGAAACCACTGCCTTTATACCCAGAGGTACATCCTTGTGGTACTCATATCTACCATAAAGGTAGCCCAGCCTCTGGTTTCCAGTTTTCCTCCAGTAGTCCAGAAAGCGCTCGACCATCAGGTGGTTCTCGAACTGGATGAAGTCAACATGACGGTATTTCTGTAATAACAACATCCAGGTATCTGTTACAAATGTTTCTTAGTTGAAACTTGTGTAGATTTGTTATACACGCTTGATTAAAGAACAGATAAGAAAAACTCCATTTACAGATCAAATCGCTCAAATGTCTACAGGAAGACAACTGTGAAAGAGCAGTGCCGTGTTGCTTGGCTGCTATTACCAGTCTAAGTCAATGCTTATTCAGCATTGTCTAAAACTGTCAAAGCACAAAACATCGCCAGTTTGGACTTGCTAGTGCAAAACCATGATACAGTGTGTAAACCAGACTGCATGCAAAGGAAAGGTATAATTCTGAAAAAGTCAGTATTTAGCACAACACCGCACTTCTTGTACAGTGTGTTAATCATGTTAATTTAAGTGAATAGCTCTGCGGACTGAACATCACTTCGCGTTAAGCAAAATGAGATGTAAATGAGTCAACTGTACTTGCCGTTGCCTAGCTATCAGCAGAGATGGGTACGATAATCTAGAATCACTAATCGACTAGCATTAGAATTAGCATCAGATGACAGCTAATCGATTAGAATTACCTTTTGTCTAATCGATTAGCATCTAACCAATTAGTCACCCATCTCTGGCTATCAGTACAACCACTGATCTCACATTCCATTTAAACATCAGTCACAACACAGCAAACCAGTAAAGATTTCGTGAAAATGTTTCACAAACAAGAAAAATAAGCAGATGCTAATAGAATATCAATGTACATGACAGATCAACTTTACTCTGATTTACTTTACCGATTTATTATAACAAGGATTCATTCACGATTTCTTAACACTTCATGTGCACCAAACTGCAGCTGACAGTTGGTTGAATAAAGGATATACTTACTTACTTACAACTTTACCATCTTTTTGAAACGGCCATTTACAGACTAGTTCTAAAAATGCTCACACGCAACACTTCCTACCTGCCGCTGTAGAGTGATGGCATTAGGCTGACACTTGGTGCATAAACCATCTGGCCATGGAGGATGTTCCCGGCACCCAGGCTTGATTTTACAGCTCAGGTTTTCCAACTGGGCATATTTGCCTCTGAAGCAATACATCAGTATGCATTCACTCAACTGTTTTGAAAGTAGATAATTTTAAATGCATACCTCCCATATTTCATACTGCAACATGGCTTCAGAAAACAAAAGTCAACATAAGTTATAGCTTTGTTATATGCAATAAACACGAATCAAACCTGCAACGAGTATGAAATGATGTTAACATTACTTTGTGCTAAATGCTAAATTAGATTATAGCATAACCCAGTTGCAAGCTGTAATTTACTTACTTGTCAACACCTCCAGTCAATTTTCGAAGATAAGAATGAAAGGAAAGGAATTTAATCGGAGGGGTAACTTTAGCCAAATACTCTTCATCATAAGGCTAAAAATAATCACACAGAAGTCATTAAAAAATGTACATATCTGAAAGATTACATAATGAACAAGAGACGGCCATATTTTCAGCTTTCTGAAGCAGCGCCATTCTAGACTGTCATATTGCAAGTTATAAAAAGGTGTTATGTACCTACTTTTCAAATATTGGCATCGCTAATAAATACTGCAAATGGACAAAAATATCCATCAAACTCCTACAATTCATAAAGCAAAAAACGTTGTTGTGAAACTGATCAATTTAAACTAATCCATGATTAGTGTTTCCACACGATTTAGAAATCTCACATAATGATAGCATGCAACTAGCAATCTCGGCATGTAACAAAGAAATCAGACTAGTATTCAGGAATGATGGCAAAGATTACAAATACTCATCGACTCTATCTGTGGTTGAATTCTTCCTTCCGTGGCATGCCTAATAAAGTCCTAAACTGCATCTCTACTTAGATACAGCTTCAGTTACTAGAGGCATTTACATGCTTTTTAGAGATACTAAAGTGGCAGTATGCAGAAAATATCAAGATAAATACAAACATATACAGGTCAGGAAAATCGATTACTGCTCATGTATTGTATTGTATTTGGGCATTTATAAAGCGCCTCTAACAGTACTTAATGACTATTCAGAGGCACAGTACTTTAAGTGCTTCCAATGCTACTATACATGATGGTTCTCATGAACATGCTGGTCCTAAAACATTATAAACAGTAGAATGAACGATCTTACTTCGTATGGCACACAGTGGAAGCACATTCCATTACGACCATGACGACATCTGTCAACACAAATATGTAATGTAATGCTACAGAGTACTTGTAAAGCGTATTATATACATACAAATACATCCACGAAATCACGTAAAACATCACCACAAATTCTAAAAAAGCTGTCAGCAAACAAACCAAAATTTAAAACTGAAGTATCACAGCATATATTCTCATTCAAAGACATCTTTGCTCACTAGCACGGTACTTTTAATCACCTATGTGCAATAGTGGCAAAAGGTATTATCTTGTTACAAAAACAACCAGTGCACATTTGAAAGTATGGCAACTACGATGCGATTTGTAAATCTTTACAGTCTATAATAGGCTAGTTTCTCCTCCCCGACAAAAAGTTGAAGGGATTTTGTAGTACTTTTAAAAACGATTATGGATGAACAGCACAGAAAAACAATGGAAAATGCATTAAATCAATTCAACAGGTTACTTGCATAAAAATATGACTGTAATACATGTACACTTACAGTTGTTCATTTTTCTCCCTTGGTATCGTTCCATCGTGTTTCCACAGAAACTGGTCGACTTCGTCCTCGACTATGCTACTACTGAGATCCCTGTAGAGGGCTCTAGCTGCATCATCACTGTCACCAGTGAGTAGGGCTCCAGCGGCAGCAAGTGATGGCTGTTTATCTTTAGTACCGTTCTCTTCCAGATTGTCTTCCAGCATGGCTGTTACTTGTGGTTGTAGGTCCAGATAGAGCATATCACCGTTTCTGTTAAGATGCACAAATATCAAGTACAGTGAAATGCAAGTATAAATTTAAAAAACACATAACACAGCAGATTATGTTTTCTCTAACCTCATTTGGTATCATTTTCATCCTTTTTAAACACTGGCAGAAGGATAGCTTCTTTCTGTTATTACTCTAACAAATTCTAGTCTAAATGAATTGCAATAAAAGCATTCCTAATCAGTCAAACAAGAGGTATCATAGATGGACAATCCATCAAAGAAACTTTAAGAAATAAACTTGATCGAGTCATTTACAAGGATTTATATAGTGTCTCTTCAAGGTTACTACTCAGAAATGCTCCCGACCCAAACTCAGCTAAAAGGACAGTTTTAAGATTGCAATAGAACATGTCGGAGGGGACCTCGGGCAGTTCGAGCACGTATGGAGGAAACCGTTCCAACAGCAGGGCCAGCAACAGAGAAAGTGTGTCCCTGCCTGATAGAATTTTGCACATGGGACAAGAAGTTTGCCCTGCACAGAGGAGCGGAGGGAATGGTGGCCCTGGACATCCTGGGTGGAGCAACAAAGATCCCTGACATAGACAGGGGCCAAGCCAGGAAGAGTGTTATTACAGTCATGTGACATACTTGAATTTGTATGAGTTTAGTGTTTTTGCTTTTGTGGACTTGAGTTCTGCCGACTTTTCACGATTCATCCAGACTGTCCAGCCGTTTCTAGGCAAGTCAAATGCAGATTTTACCTGAAAATATGAATGTTAAACCACGTAATGTAATAAAAAAATTATACAGCAAACTGTAGAACCCTTTGATGCTGTCATTCAGTATCATGGGAAAACAACTAATTTTACAGTTTTCAAACTGCAGATAAAACCTATGGTATTCATAACCGGACTGAACTGATGGAGCTGAGTACTTGTCCATGAAAGATTTGCTTAAGATCTGTACACTGAGAAGGGTAGGTCTCAGGGAAGGTTTTAACGTGGATACTCTGCATTACAAGGCTAGTGCTCAAGTCAATCAGCTACCAATCACAGAGAAGAAAGAAGAATTTAATCAGAAGCTAGTGTTGCCGGATGTTCTAAACAAAGCAATGAGAATTTCACAAGTTCTACAACATCTTAGAAAGACACCAATCCACTGAGCCCATTCTGGCCACTCAAAAGCTGAAGAACTTGCCAAAAGAATCTAATGAATAACAAATCATGCAGTGCTAAAATACTGTCAAATTTTCAGAGGAATGAGTATCAGTAAGAACTTTCATCATAAAGTAAATCTGATAAATTTATCAGCATTATTAACTACAAATATTATTCACAGATGGTCACTTCCGGCTTTTGATTTGACGTTCCTAAAACCAAAGAAAAGTGACAGGAACCAGCAACATTACAAGACTGAAGAAACACAATTTTTTAAGTTGCTCACTTCAAAAAGAAAGTCTTCAACTTTCTGGTAAGGAGAAGTTGAAATGCGTCTCGTGCCGTGAAGCGGTGACTGTACTCGTAACAACTGAAATAAAATTTAACAAATAATGTGATACTTCTAGAACCTTGAGCCGTCCAGCTCTGTTTAGTAGTAAAGGCCAACACATTCAATGCCATTTTATTCTGGTTTGAACTGAATAGGCAACAAGTAAAATGGTAGCTTTAAGCAGTATGTATAAAACTGTGTTACAAGTAGCCAAAACTGGTTATTGGATACGCACTGGCTACGGAACCGTCCGGACGGTGCCGTTATTTCTTTTCTACGGAACCGTCCGCAAATAATCTATGGGCGATTGCACATATCTATGGCGTGTACATCCGGTTGAAATAAATATTGGCAAAAGCCTGTCACGTGAACTTGTTGTCTTCCCGTCGAATTTTTATATGGCGGACAACTTGAGGGGTCGGTTAGGGCCAGGTTAGTATTCGTGTGGTCGTTTAGTGTCAAATTAGGCGCGTCGTGAGGGTCGGTTAGGGTCAGGGTTAGGGTTAGTTTCGTTAATCCCTTAACTACTGCGCTATTGATGGTTCGGCTTTCACGCCATAGATATGTGCAATCGCCCATAGATTATTTGCGGACGGTTCCGTAGAAAAGAAATTACGGCACCGTCCGGACGGTTCCGTAGCCAGTGCCTATTGGATAACTCCTGTTAGATTGTGCAGTGCTCTATTTTGACACTATATGTGGTCGATAGATTATTTAAAACCTTGCAGTTCACAGTGGGAGATTATTCCATTTTTTTACTTCAGTGCCAAGTATTTACAAAGTAGCAGTGTTAGGTCACAGGTAGAAAGACATAGAAAACAAGCAGCAATACTAATATTGTGTTGGTCAAAAATAAGAACACAACACAGAATACAGTTAATGAATCTAAAACAATCTGTTTTTCTACTTGTATGAACAATTCATAACCGATGCTAGCATTGATTAAATAGCATACATTTAAAATAAACTGAGGCTGCTATTTTATAATCTTATCGTAATCTTATCACTGTAATTTAAATTAGAAACAGCCGGCGATGGTAACATTTTCAGTGCATGACACAGCATCTACGCATAGAACCGCAACAACAGCCACACTCCAACCATGGGTATTAAATGTGGCCCATATTAAGGTCGTGAAAAAGTCAAATAAAATGCATTCTCACGAAATTAGCCATAGAAATCATTGCATCAAATCACGACTATGAAATTTTCTACAAAAAACGTCTGCCATTGGCGGACAAACGTCTGTCTCTCTGACTTATCATATTCCGGTTCCGGTAGAACGTTCCATAATGCGGATTTTGTAGCGCTAAGATAGCAACTGATGGCTATTGCAATTCGTGAAAACGCGGTTAGCCTAATATGCACCGTCACCCTATGCTACACTAGATTCGTGTAATTCATTTTTCTTGAATCTATTCTGTCACGTACTTAAATAAATCACCTTAAAGCTACCAAGAATGCTCTTACTCATGCCGTCACTAAAACCCTCAAACATCAAACGTCATTCGATCCTGTCGTCAGATCACTCCACTAGCTGAAAAATTGAAAATGCCTGAACGAATAGAATAAAAAATCCAATCACTTACCCCACTCCAATACTCCACGCCTTCCTTCCAGTTTTCCGCGGTTGTACACAACCCAACCGCTTCGCTGTTCACTCCTCTTCCGCCCCAACACTTCTCCGCCTTTCCATCGCCTCATCACTACAATTTTAGAATCCTTCTGTTACTAGTTCTGTAACGTCGTAGAACGTGTTACTAAGGTTGATAAAGTCATGTCCTTTCGGTTCCTTCCTAGGGTTTCCTTGAACAGAGGCGCCATTTTGATGAAACGACGCCATTTTGAAAGTTTGAAGCGACCTCTGACGATCGGCCAATTCTCATACTTGTACGCGACGACTAGCGGACGACAATGGCTTGACAGCCCAGTAGGCTACTACTAGGTAAGAAGAAGAAGCGTGGGGGAGATGGAAACTTCGAGGCACCTTAGCTAGAAGCGTGCGACACTGAGGTTGGTGATAGCCCACTGTCTATGAGTCATTGCGAGAGGGCGACGATACCCAGAGATACAGCCAGAGGTAACGACACAGCTAATGGAAACGACAGACAGAGTGCTAGACTAGTGAGTCTGCTGCTTGGAGCTGATAGTGGCGCTGACCGCACAAGATGGGTTTTGGCCAAGCGATGGAAGGACGACAGAAGCGTGAGAACGTGTGTACAGCGCCGGCCTTAGACGTTTGGTGGCTCTGTGCACACTGAAATTCTCGGCCTATGAGCTAGGCTATGACCACCACGGATGGTCAATGCCGTCTGAAGTTTAACGGGATAGGCTAATCCCTATAATCTATTTTCTTGATGACTCCTGTGTCATCTAGGGTAGGCCTAAACGAAAAGAAAAACAAGTTTTGCAACTAATATCCGTCATTGTTTTGGATCAGTTCAATCACAAAGTTTAAGATTGAATTATCACTTGGATGCCAAATTACCATTCATAACAATTAGGTCTAGGCCCTATTATAGACGCATTATCAAATTTGGTGGCCTTATAATAATAATAATAATAATAATAATAATAATAATAATAATAATAATAATAATAATAATAATAATAATAATAATAATAATAATAATAATAATAAAAGAATGTCAGGATGTCAGGAGAGGTCTTAAGAATAGCATCAGGCATCCGGCTGGGCACTGCACTGTGTGAAAAACACACCTGCAAATGTGGTGTCATAGTGGAATCCAACGGCCATCATGGATTCTCCTGCGTCAAAGGAGCAGGAAGACAACATCGACATGGCATGCTCAATGACGTTATTTGGCGGGCTTTCACCAGAGCCAAAATCCCTGCTATCAAAGAGCCCAATGGCCTCTCCAGATCTGACGGCAAAAGGCCTGACGGAGTCACCATCATACCTTGGCATAGTGGTCGTTGCATGGCGTGGGATGTGACGGTACCAGACACTTTCGCTGCATCCTACGAACATCTAACATCGCAAAGCGCAGGTGCAGCAGCGGAAAAAGCAGCTCATAATAAAGAATCCAAATATGCTGCTATCTCACAATCACATCATTTCGTTCCTGTAGCAGTCGAAACTGCAGGAAGCTGGCACACAGAATCACTGCAGTTTGTTCGAGAACTTGGAGGCAAGATCTCAGCAGCGACAGGCGACCAGCGTGAAACCAGTCATCTACTACAACGCCTATCAATGGCCCTACAAATTGGAAACTCTCTATCTGTTTTAGGCACCACGGATTGCAACAACACTGTAGCCAAGGAGAATGACAGCTTATAACAATATTGAAAACAGTTACTTTTAATCAGTCTGTACATAAGTTTGTGTTGGTTTTATGAAGAAATAAATTTGGCAATAATAATAATAATAATAATAATAATAATAATAATAATAATAATAATAATAATAATAATCTTTTTCTTTAATGAAGCGCCTGACAAACGCACTGCGCTGTACATTTACATGTTATGCAATTTAAATCTTAACTAGGCTACTAACAGAACAGACAGCCTGCAATACACGGCGCTAATAGCAGCCTACAAAGCATATCCGCCCAATGGGGGCTCGAACTCGGTACCTCTCGCTCTCTGTGCCAGATGTTATCCAATGCGCAACTCTTAGCATTTGCCTCTTTTCGTTGTCTCAAGACTTCTTTCTTTTCTCTGGTTTCGCACTGATTGGTGTGCACTGCCACAGGCGCTATATAAATTGATATATACAATACAATACAATACAATACAATACAAAATGCGTTGACAGTATATAACAGTGTAAACCATCCCAGAAGGATCTTGCTGCTGCTATAGAACTTGGCGCAATAACAATTATAAGGATGGAACGAACGAACGAATGAAGAAACGAAGGAAGAAACGAAGGAAGGAAAGAAGGGAAGGAAGGAAGGAAGGGAAGGAAGGAAGGAAGGAAGGAAGGAAGGAAGGAAGGAAGGAAGGAAGGAAGGTGTTATTAGCGTACAAGGCCGTATTTAGGGGGGTGTTTTTGGTGTTTAAACACCCCCGAAATTAAATCATTTATAATATAAATATTGCATTTACTAACATATACGGTGTAAGAACTAAGAGCACTCATGCGAACTTAGATGATGCAGCTCTATACAGTGCTTTGAGAGCTGCTCTCGGCGCTCCTCCAAACCCCTTATAGACGGTTGACTTGGTTGCTTGTCGGCTTGTTCAAGAACGAGTAAACACCCCCCGAAACAAAATCCTGGCTACGGTCTTGTTAGCGTATATGTTTCCTTTATGAGACCCGATGCTCAGTCATGAGTCGATGACATCGGACAAGGTCACTCATTATAACTCATTAGTTGGCTGACCTATCGACCCTATAGTCATATAGGCCCCATCCATAGTTTCATCCAAGCGTATTATAGCCTATAGGCTAGAGCTATACCGAGTAAACGGCCATGCGCGTAATCGGGCCGATTATTAGAACAATCGGCATAATCGGGTATCGGCAGAAATAATCGGTTAATCGGAGCCGATATCAAAATTGTGTTATAATTTAATAATTATACTTGAATTATTGCATATTCCAAGTTTCTCAAAGATTTTGATCCATCGTTTTTCGTCCCTAATTATTTAAGCATTTAAACATATCGTTAATAACTACCTAGATTAATTTAAACGTCCACCCTTGTAGTTGTGACGATAGATTACTGGTTTATGTTTCGGAACCGAACATTTTAACTAAACAAATAATGAAGTATTCGGTCTCATAAATTGGGTATCGGCAATTTAATAATCGGCTATACGCGGTATCGGTATCGGCAATTTAATAATCGGCTATACGCGGTATCGGCATAATCGGCAAAAAGCGATATCGGTACTGTAGCTCTACTATAGGCCTATACGCATAGGCTATACGATCTTAAACAGCTTAGGCTACGGACAAAGCCTATAGGCCATATATATATATATGCCTATATATATATATATATATATATATATAGGCCTATATACAACGACAGCCATTAATAAACTCAAAAACGTAACAGCAACGGATGAAAACGCGGAAGGAGTTAGCAAACTACGAATGCAAGCAATCGAGAAGGCTTGCTCCAGTTGCTCGCTCAGAAAAATGCATTTAGGTATGTATACATATTCACATACATGTACATATACATATACATATACACATACATGTACACATACATGCAATGCAATGCATACATACATAGGCCTACATATTAACCTCTCGTGCATTTGCACATACATGTATACATGTATGCATGTATATTTTATTTTGATCAACGGAGGATGCAGCATGCCTAGATCGCACTTTATTCGTCCTGTTAGACGCTCAGTCGATCCTCCTCCGTTTGCCCTGCCTTCCTCCCTGAGAGCAGACGATACCTCAGCTGGTACAGTAGCGCAGCCGTGGCGGAGTTGTTAGTCTGCTCTGCCGCGTACCTCGTCAGGACGTAGCCCGTTCGGAGAAGGTAAGCATTCCGGATCAAATGTTATTTTCTCGCCTCTCATCTCTAATAGGCTGCTTTTAAAGGTATTAGGTTACGGGGTAGCTGTGGTCATCCATCGGCTGCGGTTAGAAGTTTACTTGCGAAGCGAAGGAAATCGCTGTTTGGTTCAAATTATCTAGCTCTTGTATATTTAGCAGCATCAATGACTGTCGGCGATGATGTGTAGATGAGTAGTCTTAAACTGACGCCACCTAGCGAATGCTAGCTATCTTTAATATCAATTATTATTGAAGAAGAACAGTCCCTTAAGTAAGCCTCGAGGTGGCCATTGGTATGAAGTGTTACCGACTTCAGTTTCTTAACATCGGCATATGAGGGCCAGTCCTCTCCCTCGCCGTCTCATCTTCCCACCGACAGTGTACGGTCAGTGTACTCGTTATAGCTGAGTTGGCTAGGTGTGCAGGTGGGGCAGAAATCTCTAACCAAATTTTCTGCCCTGGTGGGATTTGAACCCCCGACCTCTCTATTAGCAGTCCAGCACGCCAAACCACCAGACTACAGAATAATTTGATACCTTGAACCGAATTCTGTTGGGTTTAATGACATAGATTTTCTATGGAAGAAGAGCAGTCCCTTTTGCTAGCCCCGATAGACAACAACGGGCTTGAAGTGCTAGCGACTGCACTTTTCTTAGCCTCGGCTTATGAGGGCGAATGACCAGTCCTCTCCCACGCCACCTCATCTTCCCACCGTCAGTGTAAGTAAGGGCGGTGCGCTCAACATAGCTGATTTGGTTGTGGGAGCCAGTGGAGTAGAAACCTAGAAACAGATTATGACCTGGTTGTTTTCTTAACCTCTGACCTTTCAATTGACGATGAAGCGCGCTAACCACTAGCATATCGTTCACAAAATCTTGCGCATAGTCATGTTCATTTGCATTTCCACGCCGTAAGTGTGTAACTTTGTAGCGTGTAACTTTGTAACGTGTAACTTCGTAATGTTTAACTTTTTACGTGTAACTTTGTAAAGCGTAGCTTTGTAACGTGTGGCTTTGCAACGTGTAACTTTGTTACGTGTAACTTTGTAAGTCGGGAATCATCAAGTTTCAGTTGTTCCACCTTCCCTTCTCTCCTCTGTCCTACGCCCTGCCTCTTCTGTACCGTACCCTGCCCTACCCTGTCCTCTCCTGTAACAGTAAGCCTACCATGCCCTGCCCTGCCCTTCCAGATCTTTCCTCTGTGTAGTAAGGTATTTTACAACATGATAGAAAGGTTCGAGTAGTATGGGCGATTAGCACAAAGTAGATCATGTAAGGTCGTACGAGGTCAGATGAAACGAGGTCAAGTCAAATGAAATTAGGTCGGATCAAGTTTAACATCTGATGTGACCTTATTTCATATGAGGTTAAAAGAAATCAGGCCAGGTCAGGTTAGATCATGTAAGGTCACACGAGTTCATTTGACATCAAAAGTAGCAACGACCCAGCAGGCACGTAGCGAGACTTAAAGTCAAGAGGAGGCAACTTCACAGACCATTGCTCATTGAGGCCATTAGTATCGAAGTATCGAAGTATCAGTATATAAAAAAGCAAGAGGAGGCAACTGCATGTCTGCATCCTCGTGCCTCAATGTAGCTACGCCTATGCGACCCAGGTAAGATTAGATCATGGTAAGTTGAAACCAGGACAGATGACAGACTCGCAGTAACTTAACATCGTAATCGTAATTGTAAATTTGTATATCGCCACTCTGAGATAAAACTCATCAAAGGTGGCTCTCAGGGCTTTTTTTAGCGTGCAGTTCTACACAAAATGTGCAGTTCTAAATCAATTTGTGCAACTGTAAAAGCATATTTGTGCAGTGAAAAATTGCTAAAAAAGGTCATTGTCATCCAATTAGGAAAAATTTACCATGGGTTTTTGAAAAAGAGAGAAGAGGTTGTGCAGTTCTAAAAATTCCTTTAAAAAGCCCTGGCGGCTCTCCCGAATTGTACAAGATGAAACCATGAATGGTCGGTGTAAGCGTCTCGTCTGGCGTGGAGAACTGGAGATGTTTACATCAAAGCTAACTGGATGTTACTGGTTTATGATTATACGATCATTATCCGGTGACAACACTGAAGTAAAATTGTGACCAGGTATTTGACTCATTAAGTGTTTTGATTGATTAGTAAGGTCACGGTGTCTGAGCTCGTGTACCAAGCCGCAGGTGAATGACTTCTAGCTTAAGTTTTGCGGTCAACGTATTACCACAGCGGCAAAGTGTTTTAAATGTTTGCGTAGCGAGGTGATCGATAGTTCATTTGAATACCTTAAGGAGACAAGGCATTTGCCTTTAAAATCAGCTGGTGTAGTATCAAGGGCCGACATTCATCGTTCGTGAAGTTCTCGAGACACCTTTTAGGGCTTGTGTCATGATAAATTGAGGGAGATTTGTGAAGAAATTTTCAAGTTTACGGACAGCGTAAAAGACTACTGTAACAGTGGTAGGCCTATGCATTTTATTCTTTAGGTAATGAAATTTTGAAGGTAGTAGTGGTGGCAGTGGTGATGGTGGTTGTGGTGGTAGTGTTCGTGTGGGTCATGATGGAGGTAGTGAAAATGGTGGTGGTCGTTGTCATGATGGTTGAAACAGTCACGGTGGTAGGGATGGTGGCAATGGGTTAATATTGATTGTTGAAGAGGTGGTGATGGTAAAAGTGGTGGAAGTGGTCATGGTGCTGGTGATGGCAGTGGTAGAGGTTATTGTGGCAGTGGAAGTTCATGGTGGTGGAAGTGGTGGTGGTAAAAGTGATGGTGGTGGAAGTGGTGGTGGTAAAAGTGATGGTGGTGGAAGTGGTGGAGGTGGATTGTGGTTGTGGCGGATTAGCCTGACCATTAGTGTGGAGGGCAGCAGAATGACACCGTTTCCGGTCAGCGCTGCCAACCTAGACAGCTTGACCTAGATTTCATCCAATCGGATGCAGATGTTCCACCTGGTGAGAGTTATGCATTTCCGGATTTTATGTCTTCCTCGGCAGTTTCATGTCTCTATTATTAATATGCAGAACCACACTCTGCCCACACACGCACACAAACACGCACACGAACACACACACACACGAACACGCACAGTGACTGAGTGAGTGAATTAGTGTGTGACTGAGTGAGTGAATTAGTGTGTGACTGAGAGAGAGGGAGTGAATGAACCAACGAATGAACGAACGAACGAACGAACGAACGAATGAATGAATGAATGAATGAATGAATAAATTAATGAGTAAATGATAGTGAGCGAGCGAATGAATGAATGAGTCAATGACTGAAGGAATAAATGACTGGGCGAGTGAATGAACGAATGAATGAATGAGTAATCAGACTTTTGTGTAGCGCCATCGTTTCGTTTTCCTTGGGTCATGGCACTGTTTGAGGTGTCTCTGGTCAAGTGCTCTCTCAAGTGCAGATAAGGAAGACTCCTGGCATGTATAGGTAGCCTAGATAAGGGGCAGTCTCACTGAGACTGCGAAACTACCACCTTAAGGTACTAAACCGCTTTTGAAGCAGATAAACACTGCTCTGTGTTTCTGTTGGCCTCTGGTAAGTTCACTTCTTCAGCTGTTCGGACTTAAAGTCGTATACGGGACTTCTCGAAAACCAAACTCTGCCACTGCCCGTAGTGTCGGGTAGTACCAGTCTGAGGCTTGGAAAAAGAGGAGGGCGACGTCGGCGGCTCTGGAGCCATAAGGTGTTATTAAACACTAGAAACTGCTAATCACCGAAACCTCACTTCTTCCTATCTCTCCACAGGTCTTTCACTCAAAACTGGAAACACTGCTCTTTCACAAAGCATTTCCCGATTCCTCCTCCTCCTCCCCCTTACCTCCCTCTAAGCACCATCCACCTTTAGAAGCCGTCTGTCTGTCTGTCTGTCTGACGCCTTTGGGTTTTAACCACGAACCGATTTCCCCCTCCCCGCCTATCAATTATGCTTTGACTAGCGCCTGCGAATAAGCTGGTTCCCGCGACTTCGATTTTTTGGGGCGCTTTAGAAATTTCGAAATTACAATACGATACGAATATGATTACTCTAAAACTATACCAAGGTATAACGCGATATACCATTGTTTTAATTTTTATACAGTCAGAGTTTCAGTCAGTCCCAATTGTTCAAATCCAACATCGAGGCTACAATATAGGATACTTTACAATTCACTTCGCTGTATTGGTCCAAACGTCGGAACCAACTTAACCCTGGAACCGATTTGACACCATACCAAGGTTTCCCATTGCAACGCAACCCACTGAAACAAGTCCAATTCCGACGCATCCCATACAACCCTTCCCTCAGCGAAATCCCACCCCCCCATCCGATTGGTGACACAGCATTGCGTATTCGTAGTATTTTTGGTACGTTTGTTGGTCCTACATGCGACTGTGGCGACATCGATCGGTTGGTTTTGTGTGTTGAAGATCAACAGCAATATCCTCCAGTGACGATTAGCAGCGCTGAATGGAAATCGCTCTAAGCGATTTGTTGCGTCCAGCGGTCATAAAACGACTGTTTGATATAGCTCTGCCATTGGTGGGGGGGGGGGGAATTATCGGGTTAAAAAATGCCAAGGCAGTATAGGTAGGTTGACATTGTATGTATGCATGTGTAGGCCTATGCTTATGTAAGTAAGTAAGTAAGTATATCCTTTATTGAAAAACCAACTGCTAACCGCATTTTGGTGTACATTAGTTCATCAAATATAAAAAATTAAGTTTAAAAGCATCCGTGTGACAAGCGTTTTACGAGATAGAGAGTTTACCTTATGTATGTATGTATGTATGTATATATATATGTATGTATGTATGTATGTATGTATGTATGTATGTATGTATGTATGTATGTATGTATGTATGTATGTATGTATGCATGTGTGAATGTATGTATTTATGTATGCAGGGATGAATGCATATATGCACGCATTTATGTATGTATGTTTGTATGTATGTTTGCATGCACCTATGGTGGATATAAAGCAATTTGGAAAAGGTCTGTTTAAATGTATGTCTTCCTGTATGTGTATGTGCATGTGTTTATGTATGTACATATTTATGTACATGTATATATGTGCATTAATGCACACGTGTTCAGACTAAGTATGCTAATGCACACGTGTTCAGACTAAGTATGCGTGTGTATGTCCGAATGTGTGTTTGTGTGTGTATGTGAGTTTACTTTTTCTTTGCTTTCATGTACGATTTGTACCCAGCTTATTATGTTTAATTTTTGACTTTTGATTTGTGGGCTTTGATTTTTTGGCTGTTGGTGCTATGGGTGGGGTGAGCGGTTATCTTCGGTTTGCGGATGTCAGTGGAGGCTGGTTCCCTGTCACTGAAGACTGGTTCTCTGTCTGTGGAGACTGGTTCGTTGTGATTCAGTGAATCGTTCCAGGCCTTTGATTGAAGTGCTTCCAAGTGTGTCTGTGTGAGTGTCTGTGTTTGTATGTGTGTGTGTCTTTGTCTGTGCACATGTATGTGTGTCTACTTGACTCTGTGATTGCTTCCATCTGTGTGAGTAGTTTCTTTTTATGTCTGCGTCCATGAGTGTGGATGTTTGTGCTTGTATGTGTCTGTATGCCTGTGTGTCTGCCTGACTCTGTGCATGGTCTCAGTAAGTACACACATCTATGTGTGTATGTATGTGTGTGTCTGCTTGTTTGTTCTATGTGTTCATCTTTGTGTGTGTCAGTCTTTGTATGCGTCTCCGTTTGTGTCTCTTCATGCATATCTGTATGAGTATTTGTGTGTGTGTGTGTGTGTGTGTGTGTGTGTGTGTGTGTGTGTGTGTGTGTGTGTGTGTGTGTGTGTGTGTGTGTGTGTGTGAGAGAGAGAGAGAGAGAGAGAGAGAGAGAGAGAGAGAGTGTGTGTGTGTGTGTGTGTTGTGCGTGTATGTGTGTGTATGCTCGTTCGTCTGCTTAGTTGTTTTGTTAAGTACATCCGTGTGTCTCACGAGCCATCAAGTAAAATTGCCATGTAAGTGTTCTTACTCACTCATTTCTTCCAAGCCGAAAATTCCAAACGTGCCATTTGATGATTTTCGTTTTTTTTCAGGAACCGTAAGTTACCATGACAGTGTGGTTTCCATGGTAACACCATTTCGTCCGATCTTCCTTCTTTCCCGTTGGTTACAAAAGTCGTGTTACGATTTCGACAGAGCCTTTCCAAGACGTGGTTGAGTTAAAAGTCCTACCTCATACGTGGATAGAACAAGCGTGCAATCGTTGGAAAAGGAGATTCTATTCAGTTCTTGCTATTTTCGGAACTCTAGTTTATTGGGAATTTTTAGGATTTCATTTTCTGACTGAAAATCTTGTGGACGATAGAAGAAATGGTTGCGTTAAATTGAAGAATTTCATGCTAGGTATAAGTTACGAGTCGTTTGTGGTAATAGTTACCAGAGTTTAACGACGTATTGTGACTGCTAGGGAAGTTGACGTCGCCCTCCTATTTAATCCAGGCTTGGGACCGGCACTAGCCAGAAAAGGCAGCGAACGGCGGTGTTCGGGCGTTTGTGCAACTCATGTCTTGGCGTAGGACATGAATTTGTATCGCTGTACCTGAGAGTCTTTCATTTGACAATCTTACTATCAATGGACGATATTACTATCCGGAGCATAGCTACAGTTTCCCTTCCCTGAGTAGTAGGCCCTACGGTTGAATTTCTGGAGCAGATCAAGTCGTATATAGGACTGTTAGCTGGAGAGTCAATACTGAGCATTACTTGCAGTGAGAAATGTGATTTTATGTGATGTGATCGCGTGATTCGACGCACAATTAACATGTTGAAAAGATCCTTTAGCGAACGGGGTCACTCGGCCCACGTTAAGGCCTTCGGGGTCAAAGTGCTGCCATCTACCTTCCAGATGCCTCCACTTCGGGTGACTGGTATCGACATTAAGAACCCGCTTCCAGAAGATTCCACTGGGAACGAAATAATCTCCAATGGTGTACCACCCAGTCACTACCTCGATTCCAATGGAGGGGCGAATGTTCAACACGGAAAAAGAACGTGTGGAAAACCCCCGGACAGGGCGCGATACATCAATTCCCACAGTTTCGACGACCTTGACCTGGAGGAGCTGACGGAAAGCGAACGCGACCTCAAGATCGACTACGAGCTCGATCGAGCTGAACACAACATCAAGATGGCTTACGAGGTCGCTCAGGTGGATCGCCTCGTGGAGCAGGACAAGATGCTGCAGGATGCGATGGGACTGGACGACATCCTCAAGATGTGTACGGATTACGAGCAACAGCTTCAGCGGGAAAACCAACTCCGTCAGAGCCTCAACGAAAAGAAGAACGCGTCCAGGCTGTGCAGCATGACGAAGATCAAGACCAATGGATCGCTCACATCCCCCGTTCACATTCGTCGCTTTGCCGAACTCTCGAAGGAACGATACAGCAACTGGCACCTCCTGCCAAGGGTGGACTGGACCGTCGAGACAGATCCCTCACTGAATCGTTCCTCAGGGGAACTGCTCCCGGACGTGGTGGATCTTAATGGAGACTGGACCAGCGGAGTGGAGCAACTCTCTTCGACCTCGTCTTCGGAATTTCTTGACAAGTCACAGACGATTCGCTCTCAGAGCCTCTACGAAAACGACGAGGTCTTTGCAGCATTCCAAACGGACTCTTCCGACTGTTTCAACAGCGATGACGCTCTCGATGATTCTCCCTTGCATTTCCCTGTCCACCAATCATCTGTGTCGCAACATTTGACGCCAAGGTCTACGGAAGAGGCTCGTTCTTCCAGACGACTCTTACCGTCTGTGGGTTATAACATATCCGATGGCAAAGCTCAAGGAATTGGCGACAGGAAAAGGAACTCTGGAAACCAGAGATTGAATGTGGAGTTGACGGTGAGTATTCTGAAATTGCGAATGGTTCTGAGCTTCCTCTGTCGTTACTTTCGATGTAATGTACCAGGTAATGTAATGAGAACCGTTTGTGTAACGCTCTGTACATAGGCGCAACCACCCTATGGGACCCGTGGGACGCGTCCCCCCAACTTTCGAACACGTTGAGACTGTTCCCCCAACTTTTGAAAATTGTGAGGTAAACAAGAGCCCAAAATGTAGTAGGTCCCCCCCAACTTCTGGACCGTGGTTGCGCCCATGGCTCTGTAACTAATAGGCCACGTTTAGGATTCTCGACAGATGTTCAGCAGTTCTTTTACAGACAATAATGCCTGTTTACTCGTAAAGTAAGCATGAGTAAAGTAAGGCAAGGAATAACTCATTGTATCTAGTATTTAGATCTAAAACAAGATAGGGAAGGGAAGGGAAGGGAAGGGAAGGGAAGGGAAGGGAAGGAAGGGAAGGGAAGGAAGGGAAGGGAAGGGAAGGGAAGGAAGGGAAGGGAAGGAAGGAAAGGGAAGGAAGGGAAGGAAGGAAGGAAGGAAGAAGGAAGGGAAGGGAAGGGAAGGGAAGGGAAGGGAAGGGAAGGAAGGAAGGGAAGGGAAGGGAAGGGAAGGGAAGGGAAGGAAGGGAAGGGAAGGGAAGGAAGGGAAGGAAGGGAATTAAGGATAAAATAAGAGACATACACAAGGGAATTAAGGATAAAATAAGAGACATACACATGCAATTTCACTTGACCCAGACAGGGATTTGAACCTGGGCTTATCTACAAAGAACTGTGTTTGCAATTACTGTGCACATCGCATAGAGTGCACGATTATGACAGAGCCATTAAAAGCTTCACGGGGTTCATTGTGAGAGAGAGATACAGAGAGACAGAGACAGAGACGCACACACATAGACAGAGAGAGAGAGAGAGAGAGAGAGACAGAGACAAAGTGAGACAGAGACAGCCAGAGACAGAGACAGATAGAGACAGAGATACACAGATAGAGACAAAGACAGAGACAGAGATACACTAAGAGAAACAGAGAGACAGAGACAGACAGACAGACAGACAGAAACAGAGAATAGAATGGAGTTCGTTGTTCAACTTGTCGGAGGAATGAACTGAGGCTATATGATGAATGAAGGTGTTGTGTGAGATATTTCTCTCAAAGAGAAACCTCTTAGCATCATTTAAAGGTGTTAAACAAAGCGATCGATTGTTCAAACTTTCAGAGTGATTTACAATATAGGATACTTAGAAAACAGAGCGTTGCTTTACAAAAGTTTCGTCATTGTTCTTTGTGGATTGTCGTGTGAATCGCCGTGTGTGGTAACATTGCCCTATCTTTATGCGCGAATACCTGTCAGGTGTCGCGCAGTCGTAAAACAAGGAGGCATCTAAAATGTAGAACGAATACATAAGAAAATGAGTAATTCCTATTGAAACGTAATGTGAGCTAGTTTTCAGTGGTGGTGATGGTGATGATGATGATGGTGGTGGTTGTGGTAATTGCGTTGGTGCCAGTGGCGTAACCAGGTCTTCGATAAAATTACGCAGTTTTGAAGAACTCTGAGGGGAGGGGTCTGGGGAGGGGGCTGTGCCCTCTCCCCAGGGTAAGAAAAATTTTCATTTAGGGGTTTGTAATGGTGCATTTTGGAGACCAACTTTTGATTCAAAGTAATAACATTTTACATAAGTTCTTTGGAAAATTATAATTATAATTTCATAATTTGATTTTTAAAATGGGTTCAGCTGCAAAGTCCCAGCAACCAACGTAGACTAGAAACAGACAGACTCATCAAAGCAATTAACTAAAGCATAAGAAAATAAATTTATTTGTTGGTTTGTAATGGTCCATTTTGGAGACAATCTTTTTGGTTAAAAGTAATAACATTTTACATCAGCTCTTTGGCAAATTATAATTCATTCATTCATTACAGAGGTTTACATAGCGCCCCTTCAAGATTATCTACTTAGGAGCGCACCCGACCCAACTCCGAAGTCCGAACAGTCTTGAAGTTAGAATAAAACGTGATCTGAAGGGCTTCGGCATTAGGCGGAGTGCCAAAGGAACCCCATTCCAGATTGCAGGCCAGCAACAGAAAAAGCACGGCGCTGCAGAATAGTAGTCCGCGACCGGGAGACAAGAACCTCAGCCTGCCTAGAAGAGCGAGGAGAACCACGGTGCTGGATGCTGAGGGTGGTGCTCCTGTAGATAAACAGAGACCACATCAGCGCCAGACCAAAGAAGAGATCCGGTAAGCGATCCACTGTGGGAAAGGAAGCCAATGCAAGACATCAAGCATATAGTCAGTAACATGGCGGAATCTTGGGATGCAACCAATATAGCGTGCCGCCGAGCGTAAGACCCGAACCAAGCACCAACCCGAGTCGCCGGAAAACCCACGCAGAAGGCGCTGCAATAATCAAGACGGGAAACAACAAAGAAGTGGATAAGCATTAAGGCAGCATTAAAGGTTAAGGAACGGAAGACCTCTCTAAGCTGACGCAGCTGGTATGCACAATCGCGGCATAGCAGGCTGATATGCCGCGTGAACGTTAGTTCTTGGTCTAATGTGACACCAAGGTCCCGGACAAAGGATGAGAATGCAATGGCGTACGGAGCTGAAATGCCGCCCGGGGCGACGGCCCAAAATGCTGCCCTTGGCCACTTAATTTTGGATATGTTATTTTCTCTAAGAGATTGCAGTGTTCATGACGATCGTCGATTTCATTACATACACGCCTATAATTTTATTTTATAAAGTTGATAGCCTGCCTGGATTTATCAATCAATTAATTTCTTGCCACTGTGAGAAAGTAATCTGCGGGAACTCCTGGGCAAGGGCCTCCAAATCAATTTTGCGAGCTGCTGGCGCGTGCCAAGCCAAATGAACTGGGTCTTAGATGAGTTTAGCCGCAGGCGATTGGAGGACATCCAGGCCTCGAGAGCCTCCATTGCCCGGTTCATGGCCCGGGCTTCGGTAATGGCTGCTGACGCAGGACAGCGCAAACACGCCTGCAGGTTATACCGCAAAAGATTGGTTCAGCACAGAGCAAGGCTCAGCAAGAGGCCAGGAGAGGACCAGTATCAGCAGTATAAATAATATAATTAGAGAAGAGGGCCCAGCACAGATTTCTGGAGCAGGCCAAACGGGACAGGAACACATGGAGTCCTAGTAGACACGTAGACCGCAGAGAAGGAACGGTGATGGAGGTAGGAAACAATCCAGTCAAGAAAGTTACCAGAAAGGCCAAACGAGGTAGATATAGGCGCCTAAAAATGATATCGTGATCGACGGTGTCAAACGCCGTGCTGACAGCAAATAATGCTAAGAGGATGACCTGTGACCTATCAATAGCCCCATAGATATCAGAGAGGAGGCGAACTAACAGGGTCTCCGTGGAGTGGCCCTTACGAAAACCAGATTGAAAAGTCGGCAGCAAATTGTCCTTATCAAGATACCTTAACATATACAGAAACCAACTTCATAAAGCTGCTGTTTTACGAGTGTCGCAATAGCTTCGCCAGTGGTGTCAAGCGTTGGGAAAACTTGGGATGACAGTTAGGCCCTATAAATAATATGTTCTTTTGCCACATGCTGAGAACCGGGTTGTTCACGCTATCAACATATCGTATAAGCTGACCGATATCTGTTCTGTGCTCGCATCAAACAATAAAGTGTACAACCTAGCCGCACGACATTCTGCCACAATAATGTCTCGAACTCACAGGCCACACAGGTGGATCAGCTGATTTTTGAATCAACGAACTTATGTACTGGGTTTTGCGTGGACCAGACGACATTAGCTTACGATGATTTAATCTATAGTGTCGGTCTGTGATCGAAATTTCAGAAGTGCCACGAAATTTGCAGAGTCTTCACTATGTCGGCGAAGGGAAATGTTTTACTGACTGTACAGTAATAAAGTCTGCACATTAGAAATTCAACGAATAATAGTAATCTAGAATGTCAAAAAGTAATCTAAACGGTTAAAAAATTTTGAGAGCTGCTAAAATCTTTACGCAGTTGCGTAATTGCGTAATGCTAGTTACGCGCCTGGTTGGTGCACATAGTGGTGGCTGTGGTGGTGATGGTTGTGGTGGTGCACCATGGCATGGTGACGGTTGTGGTGATGTTGGTGGTAATGGTGGTGGTAGTGGTTGTGGTGGTGTTGGTGGTGGGGTGGTGGTAGTGATTGTGGTGGTGATGGTGGTGGTGTTGGTGGTCGTGGTGGTGGTAGTGGTTGTGGACTTGTCACTTGTGGTGGTGATTTTGGTGGTGGTGGTGGTGGTGGTGTTGGTGGTGGTTGTGGTGGTGTTTGGTGTTGGTGGTGGTGTGGTGGTGGTGTTTAGCTTAATCAGGAAACGAGTGATGACTGTATGTAAATGTCTTGAATTATTTACAGAAGCTGAAAAAGATGAAGATGGAGTCAGCCGAACGAATAGGCAGAACGAAGAATCGAATGATCGAGATCGATGATCTTCAAGAAAAAATCATCCAAGAGGTTAAGGTCGAAATTAGTCAGTCAGTCAGTCAGTCAGTCACTCATTCACTCACTCACTCAATCAATCAATCAACCAATCAATCAATCACTCAATCATTCAATCATTCAGTCACTCAATTATTCAATCATTGAATGACTGAATGAATGAATGAATGAATGAATGAATGAATGAATGAATGAATGAATGAATGAATGAATGAATGAATGAATGAATGAATAAATGTATAATATGTAGACGTTTTTACATGACGAGTAGCGACCTATACGGCCTTGACCCTGCTAATTTTTCAATGAATTGATCGAACGAGATCCTTTTGAATAGCTGCCACGCCATTAAAAATTTTTAAGGTCCCCATGTACGAACCGTGCTAGCCCGAGATTTGAATCTCTGAAGTAAGCCAGCATCGGGAAGCGAACCGCGATCCGCACGCTCTCTAACACAGAGGCGCATGAGACGCAGCCTACGCTCTAACCAGTGTAGCTAACTGGGCCGGGTGGTGACGTATAGATGGATATTGGTCACTGATGACTGAGAAAAAATGCTGGGCTTTAAGGAATTCGGTATTTTGTGTTCATCAGTAAGAGTCTTATCGAAAGAGCGAGGTTTCTTGGATGAATAACTGGCTAGGAATTTGAATGAATGTAAAGAGGGATGCTTGAATGAATCAAAGCCAAGACGGGGAGCGTGTGAATTGCCGTAGATACCGTTGTCCTGGTTACTGATGTCATAGCTACTAAGGCCATTGCTATGCGTACTAATGTCACGGTTAGTAATGCGGCTAATGCCGTAGTTCCTTGTGTTTGGATCGTTCGTGTCTTTTCTTTACTGTGTAGGCTACAGTAATTAAGAAATTAGCTCATCGTTTAAATTGCTTAATTAATCATCATTTTATTTTCGATTCTACCCCTATGCAGTTTCATTCTATTCCATCCCATTCCATTCATTCTATTTCTATTCCATTCATTCTATTCCATTCCATTTGATTCTAGACTATTCATTGTGTTTCTAATCTATTCATTCTATTTCCATTGCATTCAGTCCAATTCCATTCATTTTATTTACCTTCTGTTCATTCCATTTCTTTTCTGTTCATTCTGTTTCTCTTCTACTTGTTCTATCTCTCATTCTATTTCTAGTCTACTCATTCTATTTATCTTCTATTCATTCTATTTCTCTTCTATTCATTCCAGTTCTTATCTATTCATTCTATAAATTTCTCTTCTATTTATTCCATTTCTCTTCTATTCCTTTCCAATTGAATGCAACTGAATAGTCAGCCACTGCCGATGCCTCTGCTAAACGTGAGCTTCTTAGTGACTGTTATCTGCTAAGTGAGTTTTTCCGGCACAGTGTTTAACTGATGGGACGGCGGTTGTCGTCGTTGATTGATGGCTCTTTGTGCTGAAGCTGAAGCAGTCGTAGCCTACTAATGCATACGTCTCGTTACGGGAGTCCAAAATAACGAGCGATGACTTGTCGTAAAAACTCCGGTGAGATATAACCTACCTGGCTTGACTTCAACACCTGTTGTGGTAATCAGGTTATAACGGTGTTTGCCCGACTAATATAGGGTTGAGAAGCGACGGCTGCTGCAGTGTGGCAGGTTGGCTGAGAGGCCTCTGATCCCATGGCCTCTGACCCCTTGGCAACCGGACTCGGACCGCCTTCTGACTACCCTTTGGATAACCACGCTGAACCTACGCAGCGCTCGTGAATAAGCTGGTGCCCTGCGCTTGGATTTCGAGAGGCGCTTTAGGAGTTTAGATTTTACGATTATGATGGTGCTCTGTCCCTAAACAGCCAGTGTTTGACGTCTGAAATACGTTGAGTGTTGTTCCTTTGCACCAGGACAGGGTTGGACTATGGGGTGCTCTCACTTCTCTGGCTCTGTATGGGTGGATTTGGAATTCGCTAGCCAGTTCTGTGCGACGTGTACGTTACGTCAAATATCTAGTGTTTCAGAGGTGCACGATATCTAAGGGGCGCTAATCGAATTCTCTCAATGAATGAAGGGGGAGAGAAGGGAAGGGAGGAGAGCAGAGAAGGGAGGAGAGTAGGGAAGGGAGGAGAGTAGGAAGGGGAGGAGAGTAGGAAGGGAGGAGACCAGCGATGGGGAGGAGAATAGGGAAGGGGAGGGGAGTAGGGAAGGGGTGTAGAGTGTGAAGGGAGGGGAGATTAGTGAAGGGAATGAGAGTAGGGAAGGAAGGAGAATAGTGCAGGGAGGAGAATAGGGAAGGGAGGAGAGCTGTGATGGGGAAGAGAGTATAGGGAAGGGGAGGGAGTAGAATATGGAAGGAAGGATAGTAGGGGAGGAGAGAGAGCAGGGGATGGGAGGAGTAGGGAGAGGAGGAGAGCAGGGGAGGAGAGTAAGGAAGGAGAGGAAAGTAGGGAAGGAAAGAAAGGGGAGGGGAGCAGGGATGGGGAGGGAAGTGGATGTTGTGTTTTTCTTGACAGTTAGAGATGATTTGGAGATGTTGCTGACGATGCTCATATAGTCTGTCTGATTTCCTGGCAGCTGGAACACGAGATGGAGATGGTGCTGACAGACTCGGCGGAAGTACTGGCTTCTCTGAGGCTGGAGGACGAACGGATGGCGGTTATAAGGGAGCAGCAGGCGGAGCTACTGATGCAGGCGGCCAAGGAAAGAGAGGAGGTAAGCAAGCGAAGCATCAGTGAGAGCTGGACAGCGTTCGGCACGTCTTTGGCGGCTGTTGCTGCTGCTGCTGATGATGATGATGGTGATGATGATGATGGTGGTGGTGGTGATGGTGATGATGATGCTGGGAGCGCCTGCTGTGGCTATCGTTGTTCATGCTTGCCTTCAGTCAGAGTTTTTGCTCCGGTGCTAATCGTAGAAGAGGAGGAGGAAGAGCAGGAGGAAGAGCAGGAGGAAGAGCAGGAGAATGAGGAGCAGGAGCAGGAGGAAGAGGAAAACGAGGACGTGGAGGAAGAGGAGGAGAACAAGGAGAAGGAGGAGGAGTAACAGAGGGAGATGGAGGAGAAGAGGGAGGAGAAGGAGGAGGAGGAGGAGAGGGAGAAAAGGAGAAGAAAACGCGGGAGGAGGAGAATGAGGAGGACGAGGAGGAGGAAGAAGACGTGGAGGAGGAGAAGGAGAAGGCGGAGAAGAAAGAGAAGGAGGAGGAGAAGGAGCTTCTGAGTAGTTAACTTGAAGGGGCGCTGTATAAATCTTCGTAATGAATGAATGGAAAGGAAGAGGAGAAGAAACAGGAGGGAAGAAAGAGAAGGAGAGAAGGATAAGTTGCAGAGAAGGAGTAGAAGGAGGAGAGTCCCAGCTAGGCTTGAAAGGCAGCCATGGGTATGAAGTGTTAGCAAATTCAGTTTCTTATCCTCGGCATTTCAGGAAGGGTGGCAATCTTCTCCCTTAGTCCCTTACTGTCTCATCTTCCCATAACACTACTGAGCAGACAACACCATAAACAGCAACAATAAACAATCAATAACAAACAGCAGTGGCAACAATATAAAATAACAATAAGGACAGCAATAAATAACAACTAACATGCAACAGTGACAACAATAAACCAGCAGCAGCTGCAGCACAAAAGTAACAGCACTAGCAAGACAAAAGTCAAAAGAACAATAGGAACACCATAACTGTAGCAACAACAGTACAACAGGAAAAAGAACCATAGGGTTCTGGATATTGATTCCATCTGCCCCACTCCCAGCCGACTCAGCCATAATGAGTACACTGACCGTACACTGTCGGTGGGAAGATGAGACGGTGAGGGAGAGGACTGGCCAGTGGCCACCCGCCATCATATGCCGAGGCTAAGAAAATGAAGTCGCTAACACTTCATACCCAAGGCTGCCTCAGGCACTGCTCTTCATCTTTTTCAAGGAGTAAAGCATCTGTTGTTTGTTGCAGTTTCAGCATCAGATAGAGACGGAGAGGAGGCAGCTGGAGGAGATGGAGGCTGTCCAGAGGGAGAGCAGCAGGCGCCTCGAAGGCAACACATCAGTGGAAATCCATCCACAGCTTCTCCAGACCGTAAAGAAGGAGAAGGAAGCGGTCGACATGCAACGGAGAACATTCGATGACCTCGAGTTCTATCTGCTTGAGGTCAGGCACTGTTATCTTACTACCCGATGGTAATGATGAAGTGGGTAATAAGCGTTTTTTGTTTAAACGTTCGTTTAGTAATTCAAACTGACAAGACAGTAAGCAGTAAGATTACATGATATAGAAGTATACTAACAGATGCTAACAAGTTTAACAGAGGCGAATTTAACTGTATGGCAGCCTGCAAGGCGCCCATCTGTCCTGCTGCTCATGTACAGTCGCCCCTAGGGAGTGGAAGGCTGAGTCAACCTTATGGGGCTAGCAGGTATCGAACCCGCGTCCTTCTGATCTTCGACGATTCTTCGTGCCAGCGTGTTACCATTCAACCATCTCCCCCATTAAATTAATAGCTTCCGTAATAGAGACGATTAACATAATTATGTAGATTAATAAATTAGATAAATACTAATTTGATTCATGCATAGTATAGTACATCAACTATGGCACTACAGCATTTCTAGGAAAGATTAGATTGGCTAAATAAATAAACATTCATGAAACACGGAATAAAAAATATCTGCTACATTTCTTGACTCGTTTCCTACTGGGACTCAGTTGGTTGATTTATGCTTTCGGACTAGTGAAACATAAAACCTCGGTCAATACAGTTCTCGATCCCTATAAACACAACCTGTTCTTTCGTGGTTTTCGGAGTCTGACGTGACCCAGTTCTGTAGCTACACGTGATTAATGACCTGACCCAAAACCGTTCCTTTCATCTTAGACAGCCTCCTGTCTACTGCTATTATTAACACTGCCATTAACAGTCTTCTTGTTTTACAACCATTTCTACTTTATGTCGGTGGAAGGAAGATCAGACGGCAAAGGAGACACGGCTGGCCACCTGCCACGTGTATATGCCGAGGCCAAGATAAATGAAGTCGCTAACACTTCATACCCGTGGCGGCCTCTCAGGCTAGACTAAGAAACTGCTCTTCTTCTTCTTCCACTGCTGTTAACGAATTGGATGATAATTTATAGCTATACTGTTGTCTGGTGTTTTCACAGTTGCAACCGCTATATTGGGGGGGGGGGTCCATAGTGTAGTGGTAACATCACTGGCGTGAAAAGCAGTAGGTAGCGGGATCGCTTCCCGCACCTTCCCAATGGTCCACTCAGCCTATCATTCGCGAGATGGCGCGTTGGTAAAATGAGATGTAGGACGTGATGGGCGCCTTGCAAGGCTGCTGTATAGGCCTACAGTTAAATTTGACTCCTGTAATAACTTGTGATCATCCGTTCATACTGAATTGTAATCATCCTGCGTAATTGTCAGTTTGAATTAATAAAGAATATAGTAATATTATAATATATTATTATTATTATCATCAGAATATAGCTATACTGTTGTCTGATATGTTTCCACAGTTGCAACTACTACTATTATTAACTCTACCTTTTGTTTACTTTATCTTTTAGCGTATCTTTTATTTACCGTTTCCTTTTCATTTACTTTCGTCTTTTTGTGAACAACAGTTGGAGACGCGGCACGAGGAGGACAGGGAGCCAATGCAGAAGAAGTTAGCAGCAGAACTCGATTCTCTGCTTCAGTTGAAATCTCAAAGGGAGGTAGGTGAACTCATATACAAAGCAGAATCATTGTAGGCCTGTATACAAAGCAGAATCATTGTAGGCCCATATACAAAGCAGAATCATTGTAGGCCTGTATACAAAGCAGAATCATTGTAAGCCTATATACAAAGCAGAATCATCATAGGCCTATATACAAAGCAGAATCATTGTAGGCCTATATAGGCCTACAAAGCAGAATCATTGTAGGCCTATATACAAAGCAGAATCATCATAGGCCTATATACAAAGCAGAATCATTGTAGGCCTATATACAAACTTGAAAGCAGAATCATCATAGGCCTATATACAAAGCAGAATCATTGTAGGCCTATATAGGCCTACAAAGCAGAATCATTGTAGGCCTATATACAAAGCAGAATCATCATAGGCCTATATACAAAGCAGAATCATTGTAGGCCTATATACAAAGCAGAATCATTGTAGGCCTATATAGGCCTACAAAGCAGAATCATTGTAGGCCTATATACAAAGCAGAATCATTGTAGGCCTATATACCAAGCAGAATCATCATAGGCCTATTTACAAAGCAGAATCATTGTAGGCCTATATACAAAGCAGAATCATCATAAGCCTATTTACAAAGCAGAATCATCATAGGCCTATATGCTCGTGCCTACAAAGCAGAATCATCATAGGCCTATATACAAAGCAAAATCATCGTAGGCCTATATACAAAGCAGAATCATCTTAGGCCTATATACAAAACAGAATCCTAAGCCCATTTACAAAGCAGAATCATTGTAGGCCTATATGCTTGTGCTTAGGCCGTTTGGGATGCATATTATGAAAGGTGCTGTAGATGTAAGTGGCAATTTTTCATCTTGATCAGTTTCTGTTGCTAGATATAATTGTGCTTGAAATTCTTACTGACCAATGTTTTGCTCGTTTTTAGGAGACCCTTTGCCTAATCGAAAAACAGAAGTTGGACGTTTTGCATGAAGCCAACACAGATGTTACGAATCTGGAGAAAGAAAGACATGTCCTGATGAGAGCATTTAAAAAGGTAACAATCCAGTTTAAAACGATAATTTTAAAGTTGATGCACAACAATGACCCTATAAAGGAAAAGAAGTTTTACTTTTAACTGGATTTTTAATGGATCATTTTTTGAAAAAGCGAATATCCAGTTTTAAATGGTTCTATTAATATGTTTAAAGTTGATTCTCAACTATTCTGATTATTGCTTAACATTTCCTGATAATCACTTGTCACAAGTGTGTTACCATTAGGCTACCTTTCTTAAAAATTTTTGATAATCATGTGTTGCAAGTGTGTTACCATTACCTTGTTAAATATTTCCTGATAATCATGTGTCATAAGTGTGTTACCATTACCTTTCTTAAATTTTCCTGATAATCATGTGTCACAAGTGTTTTACTGTTACCTTTCTTTACACTTCCTGATAATCATGTTTCGTAAGTGTGTTACAAACTTACCATTACCTTGCTTAACATTTCCTGATAATTATGTTTCACAAATGTGTTACCATAACCTTTTTTTTAACATTTCCTGATATCATGTGTTGCAGGAGAGATTGATATATTTGTCAATCGTTGAGCAACTCAGTCGGTTGGCTGCGCAGTTGACAAGTTCCAACGATGAATTTTCCATTGGAATTGGAAATGGTTACCATGGAGAGGAAAACGGATATGGATGGGAGAATCTTCTTCCATTGAGTCCCTCTCCTTCTGTTGCCGACGATTTGTGCAAGACTCCACCGATGAAGGTTCAAATCCGTCAGACCCTCGTGAACCTCGAACAGGAACACCAGCCGCTTTCAGTTCAACACCCGCAAAGTCAGTGAAGTCTGAAACTATAACTTCTTAACTAATTACAATTAGCTACATTACAATTGTAATGTAACTTGACACTTATTGTACAGAGATTTTGAGGAGTGTCTGATGTATTTAAATGTTAAAAAAGACTTTTGCTAGAAAGCAGCGAATAATAGTCTGAACTTTATTTGCCATATATTTTTGTCAATGTTAAGAAAAGGAGCTATAGATTTATAACATACCTTTGTGCATACGTACATAGGAATGATATATATGTGTATATATATGTAATGGTAAACCACCTGTATAGAAACCCTTGAGAGGGTCTACATGTAAGGTCGAGATCGTTAGGTCAAAGTATTGTTTAGACATGACCACAGAAATCCAATAAGAAGAACCTATTTAAACCTTTCATTTGTGTTGCTACTAATGTATCGACCATGACAGGATGGAGGGCTGAGTGAGCGCCAGATAAGATTAGATCAAATCAGATTGCATTTGACTGGATTAGATTAGATTAGATTAGATTAGATTAGATTAGATTAGATTAGATTAGATTAGATTAGATTAGATTAGATTAGATTAGATTGGTTCTTGACTTTGTTCTAGTCATGTGATTTTAAAGAGTGCATTGTTCTTTGGCTGGTTGCTTAGCTAAGAACTGGATGATTTGCATTTTGTCCCTCAGGTGCTCCCATGGTTAGTGTCTCAAGCAGAGGACTCGACTCGGAGAGTTCACAAGAGGTCAACGGTGACGTCAGTCCTGCCTCAAAGGTCTTCAGTTCCGGTTCTGAGGATTCGAGCTTCAACAGCTTCGAGGGAGTGGCCAAAGAAGACACGACCAGGTTGACCTATAGAAATACTACACCATGCACTCGCTTATGTAGGCTGGATACATACATACCTTTATGCATATGTACATAGGAACATACGTACTTGCATACATACGTACATGGACACATATATGCATCAATGCATAATAATAATGACAATTTATTTGGCGCCGTAACACAACCGTGCCGTTACGAGGGCGCCTCACTGCAGTCAACTAACAGCTGGGTAGGCCTTAGAAAACAGATTATAGCTCGTAAGTCCAGATTTGAAGGAGTCAATTGTGTTAGCCGCTCGCAGGGCAGGAGGAAGACCGTTCCAGCATCTGGGGCCGACCGCGGAGAAAGTGTGGTCACCAAAGCGGGTTCTCAGCCGTCGTACATACATGCGGAAATGCATATATATGTACATACATACCTATAGCCATACTTACATACGACATTACAGACATGAATGCATATGTAAATACAAACGTACATACATACATAAATGTATATGAAAATTTACATATTTGCATACATACATGCACATGAAATGTGCATGCATATATACATACATACCGTACATGCATACATACATGCTTACACAATGTAAATATGTACAGACTAAATGTGCTTGCTTACTTACAACACACGGAGAGATAGACAGACATACATAATTATGATTACCATATTACCATATGATTACCTTAGTACCATATGATTACCTTATTACCATATGATTACTTTACATTACAATTTGTCTGATTTACGTGCAGAACTGACGTTGGAATGAAGAGTCAGGACCATCTACCATTAGCCTCAAAGGAAGAGAAGCGCTTTGAATCTGGAAACTCTCAGGTGAGAGGTCGCCACCGTCGCCTAAAGGTTTAACCTGAAATGTGAAAGTGTTCATGAACATTTTTTAAGTGTTTGATCTAAGACGGTGGTCCCCAAACTTTCTCAGAGAAAGGCACCCTTATTAAAAGTCATTAAGTCAAGGACACCTGGCCTTAATTTAACTTATTTTTCTCCCAGCTGGTTCTTCATTTTTATGGCCAGCAACGTTCCTTTTATTAACCACAGTGTTGTGCCTATTTCTACACTACTTTAAGTTTAAAAAGCTATTAACCGTGTTAGAAGTGATAATTAGTTGCTAACTGCACAAATATTATACGGCCACGGCACCGCCAGAGCAGGTTCACGGCACCCTTCTATACAGAGCAGGTTCACGGCACTCCTAGATGAGGTATTGCGGTTCATGGCGCCCTTAGAACAGGTTCACGGCACCCCTAGAACAGGTTGACGGCACCCTAGAGCAGGTTCACGGCACCCTAGAGCAGGTTCACGGCACCGCTATATAGCAGGTTCACGGCACCCCGCGAGCAGGTTCACGGCACCCTAGAGCAGGTTCACGGCATCCATCGAGCAGGTTCGCGGCACCACTAGAGCAGATTCACGGCACCTAGAGCAGATTCACGGCACCTAGAGCGGATTCACAGCACCCTAGAGCAGATTCACGGCACCCTAGAGCAGGTCTGTCTCTCTTCATAACAGGTCGTTGAACACTTTAACCGATTTCCATCTTCCTGCCTTTGCTCCGAGGTAAATGTCGAATGTGCAACAACGTCTCCGATATCCATAGGATTATCTACTAGCCCGGTTAGCTCCACTAGTTGGAACAGAGCACGCGTCCCATGCGCATCTGCGCGGCAGGATGCCGGTTTGCATACCGACGGTGGCTTATTTATTAAATCTCGGGCTAGCACGGTCCGTACACGGAGACATTAAAAGGTGTGGCCCCCATTTAAACGGGTGGAGTTGGTGAAGGATCTCACCCGATCAATTCATTAGAAAAAGAGCAGGGTCGAGGCCGTATACGGTCGCTATAGAAAACGTCTACGTTTATATAATTTTTTTATCGTGGTCCTGGCTGTAGACAGAGGTACCACACTTTCCCATCTGTTTTCTGTTAGGCCCCGTTGATATCTGGTCGGGTTTATGGCCTGTGGTTTATACAAGTGCCTAAGTGTTCGCAAGTATGTCTGTACACGGAACTCCAGATATAAGAGGCGCCGTTATAGGACGGATTCTGATAAGGAGCGTGGCCTCGATTCATTCCAGCTGCTCTAGTCCGGCTTTGGAAGTCAAGTTGCACAACTGCATTGCATCACTTTATCTGTTATGACATAGTAGACGTCATAAGGCTTACGAAATGACATGGTAATGGGGCTCCAGCGTGTGTGTAAGATAGGGTGATATACATACATTCATATATTATGATATGTATATATACATACATACATACACACAAACATGCAGACATACATACATAGATGTACATCAATCAATCAATCATTTATTTTGTAACCAACCAATCACTTTACAGTTACATAGTTGCAAATCACATAGACAGTAGATATCATACATATATGCACACACATACACACATACATACATGCATACATACATGCATACACACAGACATGCATGCATACCTACCTGAACACATATACATACATACTACAAGCGAAATTCATGCACACATAATATACACACATGCGTGCAATGTGCATATTTAACCAAACATGTATCAAATGATGTTACCGAGAGAGATAATACGTTTATTTAACGACGCCGTCATAACGACGATGATTGGCGTTGAAATGATGTTACCAGCGACATGTGTGTTTATGTACTGTTGGCAAGACTTGAGAGAGAGTTACTGAACTGGGTCTACATAAAAAGCCGTTGTTACACTTTGTAGATAGGCCTCGTCGTTAGTCTGCAACAGGCTCAATATACATTTTCAAACAATGCCCAATTACCCGGATGCCGGGTGCGCATAAAACAATTACGAATGACGTCCGCTCTGCGCTTTTCCGTTTTTGTACTAATGTGTGTGTGTATGTTTCCTTGTGTGTGTGTGTGTGTGTGTGTGTGTGTGTGTGTGTGTGTGTGTGTCCTTGTGTTTGTTTCCTTGAGTGTATGTTTCCTTGTGTTTGTCTGTTCGTTTATGTCTGCAGTTGGCTCAGATTAAAGTATCAAAGTGCATCGGAGGTAATTGACAAAACAGTTGCCACCGGGTTTGCTCACTTGGCACTTGCCCCTTGACGTCTGTGTGTATGTGTGTGTGTGTGTGTGTTTGTGTGTGTGTGTGTGTGTGTGTGTGTGTGTGTTGTGTGTGTTTGTGTGTGTGTCTGCTTCTGTCTATCTGTCTACCTGTGTGCCTGCTACTCTATCTGTCCGTCGGTCTCTCTGTCTATCAGTCTTTTTGTCCATCTGCCTGCCTGTTTGTCCGTCCGTCTATCCGCATGTGTCTGTGTGTCTCTCCGTGTGTCTACTATCTGTTTGTCTGTCTGTGTCCCTATCTGTCCATCCGTACGTCTGTCAATCTGTCTGTATATCTGTCAGTCTGTCCGTCTATCTGTCTGCCTCTCTATCTGTCCGTCTGTCTGTCCGTCCGTCTGTCTGTCTGTGTGTCCTTAGGGCGCTGGCTCCATCTACGCCATCTACGGCACAGTAGCTTTGTGTCAGTAGGTGCCTGGTGTCGCCAGTCCCGCACTACCAGCAGCAGCAGCTGGTGATGCTGGTAGCTAAGGTGGTTGTGTCTGTGGTGGAGACAGATGCTCTCGTCTCAGCAACCGGGCATTTAGACGCCGGTTCCTCGCGTTATCGTCGTCTTGTATAAAAGACTGATGTTATCATCGGTCGTTGTTGTCGTCGTCGTCGTTGTTGGAGTGTGCGAGAGATGTCGCTCGTGGCTGTTGTTGGAACAAGTGGTCGAGTTTGTACCAGACATTTTGTGTGGTTCTGTTTCGTGTATAACGCGCTGGGATAACGCGTTTAAGGAAGGGAGCATACTGAACATACTTTTCACATGTGTACACACAATCACACATAAGTTACATTTAAACAAATGTACACGTACATACATAATTATTATTTAATTAATGCATTGAACAAAACAATAGGCCCCTATTCCAAACTTCCACTAGCGGGTAATGACTGATTCCCACTACTGACGATCTACCTCCTGATTTCCGCACTTTTTCGGTTCCTCCACCATCATCGCCAATCATCCACCGTCATCTGCCTCAGGCTCCTCTATCCATCACCCCCAAGGCTTTCCACTCGAAACTAAAGTCTCTCCTTTTCAAGAACTCTTATCCTGACTCATCTTATCCTGCACCCTCCAATCCTCGACCTAAAAGACACCCACCTTAACATCTGCTGTGCCCTCTCTGATCCTCTGGAAACCGGACTCGGACCGGACTCGGACTACTCTTTTGGACAACCCCTCTGACTAGACGCAGCGCTCGTGAATAAGCTGGTGCCCTGTGCTTGGCTTTCGAGTGGCGCTTTAGAAGTTTGGAGATTACGATTACGATTACTGAGTTCAGTTACACACTAGGTTAGTGTTACCAAATTTTTTCTCGCACTGCTGCATATAGGTTTGGACTGTCATAATATTTGTTACACAGCTTAGAAAAATTGTGTGGAAGAAATTTCTTCATGTCCCTTCCCCATGCTTAAAAGTGGGGAGGAAATTCCTACCCTTCCCTCCCCAGGATTTACGGCCCTGATGACATATATTATTAAGTATGCAGGCAAGTACTAAGTATGTATGCATGTATACAGAGTAACGTGTCTGTGCCTGCATGTGTTGATATTAGTAATTTAGTACAGGTTTATTTATGGACTATTTATTTCAGAGGGTAGACACCCGTAGGTGATACTATCACCTAAGGGTGTCTACCCACTGAAATATATAGTCCATGAATAAACATTATTATCTAGACATGTTTATCTAAATACGTTGATATGTCAAGTATATATTGCATACACGCATATGAAACAGGCAATTAGGAGTGATGTTGCCACAGCTTAAATGGCAAGAATTCCTCCAAGTCATTGCTTATCCGTGCTTCAATACTATACACAACACCTACACCACTCAGATATGGATATATACATGCATACGTTTCCTATATAATTATATACAATTATACATACGTATGAACGTACATGTATGTGTATATATATAAGTATGCATGTATATATGTATGCATATGCATGTATGTATCCATATCAGAGTTTTGTATAATGCTCCAATACTTATACACAACAGACATAATTATATACATGCATGCATACATATATATATACACTTACATTTACATATATATATGTATGAATGTATATGTATGTGTATGCATGTATGTATCCATATCTGAATTGTGAATATAAGTATTGAGGCATAGATTAGCAATGACCTGAAGGAATTCTTGCCTATTAAGCTGTGGCAATGTTCCTCGCTGCTAATTGCCTTAGTGTTCCGCTGCTGATGGCTGTTCTAAATGTCGGCTGCCTCTCAGGCACTAGATGATCTGGTGATGTTTATGTGGATTTGGTTTCTTCGTTGTTCAGGGAGGAGGAAGTCGGGTACTTGGACGAAGTCTTTCTGAGCCGCGGAAGACCGGAAGACTGGAACTGAATTCCACGAACGGAGTAGGTGCCATGACAGATGAAGAGATCAGATACAGGGATAACCAACGCACACAGGTTAGACTATTTGTCTCCTTATTTAAGTATTTGTCCGTGTACTTGGTTTATGTAGTATTTGTCTGCATACTTTAGTATTTGTCTGACAATTAGTATATGTACACATACTTAGTATCTGCATACTTGGAATTTGTCTGCATACTTAGTATTTGTTTGCATACTTAGTATTTGTCTGCATACTAAGTGTTTGTCTGCATACTTAGTATTTGTATGCATACTTAGTATCTGTCTGCATACATAGTATCTGTATACTTGGTATTTGTCTGCATACTTGGTATTTGTCTGCATACTTAGTATCTGTGTACTTGGTATTTGTCTGCATATTTAGTATTTGTCTACATACTTAGTATTACTCTGCATACTTTAGCATTTGTCTGCATACTTAATATTTCTCTGCATACTCACAACTTGTCTAGGCACGTCCACTTACGAGGTATCTTCCGGTCCGCGACAAAACCCTTGACCTTCGCTGTTTCGTCGAGTCCTCGGGCCACTCCCTCGACGAGACCTCCCAGGTCCTGGTCAGCGTGTCCACATGCTGCGGCTACCTCAAGAAGCAAGGCGGAAAGTTTCGAACGTGGCACAAGCGCTGGTTCGTGTTCGATCGAAGCAAGCGATGTCTTACGTATTACGTCGATCGAACGGAAACCAAGTTACGGCGTAGCATCTACTTCCAGTCGATCATGGACGTATTCATCGATCATCTGAGGACGGTCGTCAGTCCAAATCAGAAACTGACGTTCTGTCTGAAGACCCTTGATCGAAGGTACCACCTCGTTGCGCCTACGGCTGAAGCGATGAGGATCTGGATCGATGTGCTGTTCACGGGGGCTGAGGGCTACCAAGAGTTCTGCTGGTTAGATATTTATTTGTTTAATTGCTTATAATGAATTTATTTATATTTACATTTTTCTTATTTACTCATTGTTTATTTTAGTACTATTTATTTATTATTGCCTTATTATTTATTTATTTTTGCATTTATTAATTATTTGAATTATTTGTGCATCAGTTAGTGCATTAATTTATTTAATTATTTGTACAATAATTAATCTTTATAATTTATATATGCTTTAATTTATTTAATTTTTATGCAATAATTGTTTTATTTATGTGTATGGATTAAGTAATGTATTCATTAATTTTTAATGCATTAGTTAATTAATTTATTTATTAATTTTTGGCATGTGTGTAATATTATTATATTAGATTTTGAGTGATGGTCTGGTGTAATGTAAACGTAATGTATTGTGGTCTTGAGTCAACCATGCCCGGGGTATTTTCTGTACAGTGGATGGAACTTTGTGGACCAGGGATGCCTATTAGGTACCTTTCAACTGACCCACAGGTGATTATCATCTATAATTAAACTGTCTGCAATTAATGCTAATCACCATGTGCTGATTAGCTTATCTGTTTTTCCTCAGCCCAAGCACAGCCCAACTTTCATGCACTCTTGACAGCGCGAGTGTGTTTGTGCATAGGTGTGTGTGCATGTGTGTGTGTGTAGGGCGTGTGTGTGTGTGCATGTGTGTGTGTGTGTGTGTGTGTGTGTGTGTGTGTGTGTGTGTGTGTGGCGTGTGTGTGTTTTGTGTACGTGTACATTGGGGTACACGGAAAGCCACAAGAATGAAGGTCATCCGCAGCAATAACACGGTCACCGTGCAACCTCAACAATTAACCCAATAGCAAAGTCACATGAAGGACATCTGAACTCCGTAATATAAATTTATAATAGGGTCTATTCCCACGTGGCCTTAATTAACATGTCCAACACATGGGCCAATATAAATGTATAAATTTAGTTGTGTGTATGTGACTATATATACATTATGTATATAGGTACAAGTATAATTAATAATAATTATTATTATATAATATGTGTAATATGCATGCTTACATGTATATCTGTGAGCTTGCAGATATGCATGAAAGTATGTAGCCTACCTATGTGGATAGGTATGTATGTATGTCTGTATAAATGTATGAATCTAAACATTTTTATAGCACTGTAAGCACCCTTCAAAAGTGCTGAGCCGTGTTAGCCACATACCAAACTCCGCCACTACTCATACTCTGGTAGTGCAAGTCCCAAGCCTGGATGAAGGAGGAGGGCGACGATAACGATCTTTGTTATCAGTGTCGTTAAACTACTACTATCCACATACCTTGAGATCACAATTGGTCAAAAACAGATACTGTGATTAAGGATGTGATGATTTCTAGAGATGAGGAATGGCAGACCGGAAACCATCCAGGAAGGGCTCACCGCAGCCGAAAATACCAGGCAGCTGGTCATCCCAGCGGGAAAACTCAGGCACACACGGAAACCTGTTCGTAACAGTTCGGACAAAAACCCTTATCTGCATATCTTCACGTCACAGACAGTGAGACTCCTCGTCTCAAGCAGTACGTCTTATCTACTCGTTTGTTTTCGAACCGTCTGCAGCTTATTTCAAGGTGCTATTTACTACGATCAGTTGCGACATGGATTCTGGCATTTCACTAGATCTGTTAAATTACTTGTTTTTGTAAACTAACTTTTATTAGGCCTACTTGTTACAATTAAAGGTTTAACTGTATTATTTTAGTATATACAGCACATATATGTATATATATAATATATATATAATATATATATATATATACTAATCATGCTATTTTTAATTTAATTTATGGAATTGTTTTGTTGTGTGTATCCTTTTGTGTTCATGCTAAGGTGTTTCTGACCTGTAGCAGTTTGTCAACAATAATTTTACAGAAACTGACAGTTTCACTAGCAGATTTTCAGGCCTTGTTTGGTTTGACAGTTTAAAAATACTTAGCTAATTAATTTTAATTTTTACCTGCAGTCAACCAATAAGTTTGGCTTCAATTCTCTGTCAAGGTAGAAGGCGTGTCAAGACGTCTAATTATTTTAGTTGAAGAAGAGCCGTCCCTTAAGCTAGTCCTGAGGTAGCCATGGGTATGAAGTATTATCCACTTCATTTTCTTAGCCTTGGCATATGAGGGTGGGTGGCCAGTTCTCTCCCTGGCTGTCTCACCTTCCCACTGACAGTGTAAGGTCAGTGTACTCATTATAGCGGAGTTGGCTAGCGGCACAGGTGGAGCAGAAATCTCAAACCAAATTTCAGCCCTGGTGGGGATTTGAACTCCCAACCTCTCGATTGACAGTCCAGTATGCTAACTACTACACTATTGTGGACCCCCCCATTTCATTTGTGCCCCTTATAAAACGAGTACACAGGGTCAATGTGAAGACCAGATGGTGACGACTGCCCTTGTATATTGAGGACACAGAGGTTAACACTAACACACTGTACCCATCACTACCTTTTGGGGTGTACCATCACTGTGCTTTTAGGGTGTACCATCAATACCTCTATGGGTTACCGCATCTTAAGGCATTGCTCGCCTTCTTACCTGTGGTCGGACTACCTGAAATTCCCACCGACCTCAGTTTGCATTCTCCAAACAGAAAGTGTCATATCCTCATGAAAGTCGGACAATCATTCGTTCTAATAAATTAACTTACTAGTTAAAAAATATTTTACAACAAAAGCAAGTATCTTTATTTCTGTCAAATAGGTGAATGTTTATCATGAAAATCGTATTAAACAACATCATCATGGCCCAGCACAAAAATAATTCAATACACATTAACCACAGAAACTATGACAATCATGTTTAACATTTTACAATGTCATCAAGCGAAGCACCAAAAATAATTCAGCATACAGCAATAAAACTTTGTTCTTATAGCAACACGAGTACAACATCTTGATACCGAGTCCATTTCAAATTTTCAACACAACAATGTAACATTTATCTTTTACCACGTAACATTTAAAAATTACATCAACAAAATATGAGTAAGAATGTTGACTAACTTAATGATATCCTAAACCCACCAGTCTAACCTATGAGGTAATACTTATCACCCCACAGGCTTTCCACTCCAAATTGAAATCTCACCTCTTCAAGAATTCCTACCCCTTAAGAATTCGTACCCATCCGATCCTCTGCCTTCCAGGCTTTCTCGTCCTCAAAGAAACCCACCACAGCAGCTGCTCTGCCTCATCTCTGGCAACTGGACTTGGACATCCACTGGACTTGGATCTCTGGACAACCCCTCTGATATGACGCAGCACTCATGAATAAGCTGGTGCCCTGCATACAGTGGCACTTTAGAAAATTTGGAGATTATGATTACGATTAATACAATTAAATGAGTGCAACATTTGCACATGTTCACTTGTAAATATAAGCAGAGCAAATAATCTGTTGAACATCTCCAGCTGTTGGGGTAGGAGACATTAATTAGGAGTTTGGCACGCAGATGTCTGAAACGGTGGGCTTATATCTAAAAGTATGCCTTCAAAACAGACGTGTGTGAATAATTCAACCCTTGAGCATAATAATCTAATTACATGTAAATCCAAATGAACCGTGTAGTCACCCTAAGGCTAGCAGTGGGTTGCTAATTCCCTAACCCAAATTTCCTAATTATGCAGTTACAAAGCAAAGCGGTTGCAAATTAAGCAGTTCCAAACTAAAGCACTTCCAAATTAAAGTGGTTCCCTATTAAAGCATAAAGTTAACACATTTGTGAGCTACTTAAAGGAACTAAGAAAATCCAAAATAAAGCAATAATTCCAAATAAAAGCACTTAAAAAAATTCCAGCCATTCCAAATAGAAATTAAAGCGGTTACAAAATGATGGAACTTCCAAATTTAAGCAGTTCGAATATGTAACAATTCAGAGGTTATCAGAAGTTAATTAAACTATTAATCAATCAATCAATCAGTCATTTATTGACTCAACAACAGAAACAGAAGCCCTGCAGGAGGGAATCAAACTCAGTGATGATACACAATACAGAAATGTCAAAGTTAATCTGTTGATGTCATCAACAGGACAACTCTAAGGGATAAACAAATCCGCCAGAGCAGGGCTGTTCCTTTTCCATTAATAGAGTGTGTTATGATCAATTTGATATAGTCGTATATAAACCTAATTAACATTGTTAGGACTATACCATGTAGCCAAACAACTGAAGCAACAGCAAAACTTTACAATAGAAAATTTAAAAAACAAAACAAATTATAACATCCATTCAGTAGTTGTTAGAAGCTAAGTAAACTATCCAACAGTTATTAGAAGTCTTTATGCATAATGACGTATTTTGTTTGGAGGGAAGCTTTCGTGACTGGAAAGTAAACAAAGAAACCTTTACTTGAAACGAAAAGATCCTTCCCCGATCATTACAACCTAATTAACCACAGCCACTTTTTGCAATGCTCGAAAACAATCGATCTTTCTGTATTGGTACTGATCAATCCAGATGTTGACGCTCGATATCTTCGGATTGGAAAACTCTTTTTGGACCCATCATGTTTGTGTTACAATTCATCTTTCTGTTTTTTCCTGTTTCTGTGAAACTCCGTGCTTAGCAGCAGCCTGCTTTTGATCGTCGGTGAGTTTATTGACCGGAGTAAAAGACAAAGAAGCAGAGTTCATGCAGTAACGTTTCTTCGTTGCTGTTGGTCCATCGTCGAAGAGGTGGCCGAGATGAGCACCACATTGGGAACACGTCACTTCGATTCGGTCCATGTCTTCAGAAAATAAGCAACCAACATATTAAAGAAAATTAAGATCAATAAATCAATCAATATTCGTTTAGTCAAAAATGCAAGTTGTCACAGACAGCACTTGTTACATTACATGACCTTTTGAATGTCATCTGTAGAGAGTGACATGGGGAGACAATATCGTCCCCATCCCCGCCCCGCAACAAGTAAGTCTTCCCCATCCCCGCCCCATCCCCGCAGGGGTTGTCCCCATCCCCACCCCATCCCCGCAGGTTTTCTCCCCATCCCCACCCCATCCCCGCAGGACGACATCACATTCCCCGCAAAAGTTTACACCAATTAAAATTTAAAAAATAACATATTTTAGCTTACAAAGCTATTTGTATTGCTGACAGCATTAGTCTGTTATTATCTTATCGACAGTTTCCATTAACCAAGTCTTGACCATTTCTGACTAGAAGGCTTCAGGAAATATGAAAATCTCCTTATCAGTTCTCAAGTTCTTAACATCACCCGGGTTTCTTGCCGGCTCATTCCCCATTACCGCGGTATTACCGCGAGAGTAAACCCCATTACCGCGGTATTACCGCAATCGTTGTCCCCATTACCGCGGTAATGCCGCAATTGTTGTCCCCATTACCGCGGGATTTACCGCGGTTACCGCGGTTTCCCCGCGGGGAAATTCCCCATGTCACTCTCTAGTCATCTGACTAAACCGCTTTGGAAAGACGACCAATCTTCATATAATAATAATAATAAAATACTGTTAAACAACGGAGCTGTTACCATTGGAATGTCATCTGTCCAATCCGAGCAACAGCTACCACATTTGTTGGTATATAGTATTGTATTGTATTGTATTTGAACACTTGTTATAGCGCCCCTACCAGATTGCCCATTCAGAGGCGCTCCCGACTACTGCGCGCGGACGCTGAATCGGAGTTTCACGCCGAAGCGCATGAGCAATTGCGAGTGAAGGACTTGCCCAGGGTCCCTACGTGGCGACTTTGAGGTGGATTCGAACCCGCAACCCTCCAGCTGCAAGGCACCGAACATACCCCTATACCACCGCACCCCAGTTATAATATTAGTAATATTAACTTGTGCTTTATAAATTTCCATATAATAATAAAAAGATAATGTAAAACAACAGATGCTACTACTGCTTTATAAATTTCCATATAATAATAAAAAGATAATGTAAAACAACAGATGCTACTACTAGTCCTAACCACAAACACACATCTGTATTCGAACACCTTTAAAATGTGTTCCCCCTCTGCCATGTATACATTTGTTTCATCTGCATTTAATGCTCGTGTTACATAGTCTTTCATCAATCACTTATTGATTGAGCAATTCATCGGGATGATTGACTGGTTGACGGACTGATAAGGAAGGCAAGACCAATGCAAAGGCAAAAGTTCATGACAAGGTACACATGTAAAAAACAGAAAAATGAAAATAACCGTTTAAGCATGTGTTAGTAAAGCATCTACATCCTTGAGCGCATTATAGAGTAGGTACTCATTCCCAGATCTTTGACGCTGGAGATATAAAAGGACAAAATCCCTAGGCCCTGGGCTCCTGGACAAAGGGCCAGTATATCACATCAATCGCTCTACTTCCCAGCTAATGCCCGCACTGAATTATGCCGCTCAATAAAGCACCCGAACAGCTTAGCCATGGTTCTCGTTACATGCAAGTGTCAGTTCCTCAGTATTGCTTAAACAGCTTTCCAAAAGTCTTGTAGTTCTTGAAGACTGACCGTAAGAAGTGTCTCTTGTGTAAGTCACGGCAGCTTTGTCGATGGTGTCACTGAAAGACGGCCAACCGCATCCTGACAGAAATTTACTCGATGAGTAGAATAGCGGGTGGTCGCAGACGACGCATGAGTAGAGGCCTTCATCCTTCAGCTTCCAGAACTTCCCAGAAAACGCACTAAAAAGATCAATGTACCCGGTAACACTTTGCACATCAAATTCTATCACCTAGCTCAGGGGTGTCAAACCTTTTTTTAATGGTTTGCCAGTACTTTGCATGCCAAATTCTATCACCTAGCTCAGGGGTGTCAAAACTCTTTTAATGGTGGGCAAGGGCAATAGTTTGCCACAAGTGGCGGGCCAGATTGCCAAAAGGTGCTTGAGCAAAATGGAGGTAGGGTTCTGGGGCTTGGTGAGCCCATCCCCAGAAAATTCTTGCAAAACTAAATAAAAAATGGTGCCAGAAATGGTCTGCGAACTGACATTTTGACAACTCTGATCTAACTGATACCTCACTTTGCGAGTATCCATAGGTTAGTTCTAAGTTCGCACAGCATGTGTTATCACTTTGAAAAGGAGCTATATTAAAGCCCAGTAAAATCAGTTACCTAATTTTACTGTTAATACGAACAAGCTTTTCGGCTGCCAGACCTAGATTTTGAAACTCTATCTTACCCGTCCTGCTTGGTTGCTTCGATCATTTTGTTCTCAACTTAAGACCACTTTTCAAATTCCTTACCACCGACTGACTGCCTCTCTGTCTTAGTAGATTGATTGATCTTCTGGATTCTTACCTGATCACAGCTTGGTTTTCGGGCACCATCAATCGATGTATTCGGCATTAAACACCAGTATGAAATAAGTTATTAAATACAATTTTATGCTTATCTAGCATTAACTTAAAATAAACACACCTTTCACTGTTCCTATTTTTGCAGTTCAACTAAAAAACCTGTTCTGTTCACAAACAATACTTAATAATAAAATCAAATAAAATTTATTAACAAAAACTTGCCTGTTTTGGGGGAAAAATCATTAAAAATCAGATTTTGCCAACCTTTCTGTTCCTTTTTCCTGCGTCACATGGTATTCTTGCTCCGACAGCCTCTTCTTGAGTTCTGCATCCTCAAATCGTACGGGGCAGTCTTGTTTTTCAGTGCACGAAGGTTTTATTTCGATGTCATCTACCTTCTGTCCCTCGTTACCGGTTGCCATGCCAACTGAGACGCACGTCAGCAGAAATAAAAACATAGGAAGACAACGACGGCAACAGTTGCAACCAATTTACTTGAAAAAGCAACAAACAACATATGTGTTTCATTACTCATGAAATTGTCAATAATTCAACAATCACACATTTACTATATTAACACAAAATTTCTATTTACTTGGTTTTAAAACAAACAGTTAGAAACAGAGCAGTGTTCAAGCTGGGACTATTATTACTGACGGGATACGCAGCGGCAATATGTCAGCCAATCAGAGATCGTCTTTTCTGAAACATCGCGGGCGATGTATGTGACCATCTATTTTTAGATTACACTGTCATCCGGGCACTCAGCAGGATAAATACTCTCGACGGAGCAAACGCAAACAAAGCCAAATAAATCATTCTCGACTTTGTTTTAGTAATTTACAAGATACATACGGTGCAGATTATTTTATTGAATTAAATCGCTTTCGTTTCGTAACGACAATCGTCCAGAAAAGAAACGGGACTAAAACTGATCTGACCTGCAAAGGCCCCGGATGTAAAATCAGAGTCACAGACATAATCTAGGGCAATGACCCAATTTGCGTCCGTTTCGAATCCCTTCAGTAATAATAATCCCAGGTTCAAGATCTCCAGGATAGAACAAAAATGTGTTATATTAAAGGTCTTGATATTCACATACCCCGGTACATACACATATGCATAAATATAATTTATATGCTTGATTCCAGATACTAGAGCTCTTAGTAACTTGGAACTGCAGAATTAATCTAATTTCAGTAACCATAACAGAACCATTCATTTATTGTTCCCAGTACAAACAGCAGATAACAATAAACACAATACACAGCAATGCTGGAACACAACAGGACGACCCAGCAGAGGCAAGCTAACTGCTAATAGTATTGTGGGCTGAAGGATTACACAGTATCTTTGGGCATGCTGATCCGACGCTATACGGTATCATGTTTTCTAATGACGACACTAACCCTAACCCTGACCCTAAACGACCCTCACGACGCCTAACCTCACCCTAACCTACGATCACCACGATCACCACGCCAGTAAACTAAACGCACTATAATCCTTCAGCCCCCGATACTATAAGCTTGCCCCAGAAGGGCCCAAGGTCCCGTTAGGTTATTTCTAAGTACTTGATAAATTAAGTATGCCTAAGAAAATTCTATTTTTTACCAAATTCCACGCTGGCAGGTTGAAGACTCAATTTTTAAAGTAATACCAATCACGAGATGTCGCTAATATTTTAAATGGAGAATGATTTAAAAATTATGCAGCGCCTTAACATGGGTAAAGCGCAATGCTGAGGTTTGCGAAGAATGTTTTTGGAGTAAGATTATCGTAATCGTAATATAATGTCCAAATTTCTAAAACGCCACTTGAAAGCTACTCGCAGTGCACCAGCATATTCAAGAATGCTGCGTCGAGTCAGAGAAGTTGTCCAGTGGGTGCTCAAAAGGAGATCCAAGTCCCTCCTTTTCGCTCTCTTCCTCCCTTCCCTCCATTTCGCTCTCTTCCTCCCTTCCCTCCATTTCGCTCTCTTCCTCCCTACCCTCCATTTGTCTCTCCTCCTCCCTACCCTCCATATCGCTCTCTTCCTCCCTTCCCTCCATTTCACTCTCTTCCTCCCTACGGTCCCTACCCTCCATTCGCCCTACCCTCTATTTGCACTCTTCTTCCCTACCCTCTGGTCCCTTTTGGATCTCCCAATTGTTTTCCTTCACTATGTACCCAACCAATCTGAACCTACTTTTTTAATAATAATTGGGTTTTTTCAGAAATGCTGTACTCATGGATTGTAACTGAAATTGTGAAACAATATTAGAATGATTTGATTGTTTAATTAAATTCCTTCACTCGCTGAAAATTTTTCAAATAATGGAATACAAAGTATCGTTTAACAACTCCTGAAGGTAAAATGTTCACATTAATCAATCCTCATGTACAATAAAAACTTAATGATGAAGCAACATCCTAGACACAAATTAGAAATCTGAAGTATGCTGTAATGTTTTTGAAGAGTACATGTACTTGCTATCCCTCAATCAATGGTTGAAACTTAAAAACTGAGCACATCTACAACACATTTTTCATATGTAACATTTCTACTCATGGAACGTGCCATAAAAGGACGAGTAGCATCACCCTCAAATTCAAATCCCACTATCTCAGTCTGTAAAAAAACTACACACCAGTTTGGCTGTAGTACTATTAGTGTGACGAGTTTCAATGACATGGCAAGGATGATAAGATATTCACTAGCTAGAAGAGTTTCATCTCTGGTTGATGCATTAACCTATATTTATAACTGCATCTGTATGTATGTAACCTGTTGTAAAAATGTTCCAATAAATGATTCGATTTGACCATTCAGTTCAATTTCCACGGGATCAGCCGTCTTTTCATTCAGAGGACTTATACTGTGGAGAAACTATAAACCAGTTCAAATTTAATTTCTGTCCAGCTTGAACAATATCCTTTCAAATCAATTACATGTATATAGATTGCCTTTGCATCTACAGGGTTCAACAGGGCCAGTTCTGTCGTTTTCAAGGATTAACCTTAATTGTACCAGGAACCATTTGATTACCTTGTTCTAATTGTAACAACACCTTAAGAAAGCTGCTTAGTTCTCCCATTCATTCAGAGGACTTATATTAGCTTTTGTCTAAGATACCTACTGAAAGGTGGTCCCAACCCAGTCGTGGCAAAAGAGAAGAGTTTCAAGTCCTTGTTGATGGACACAGTCCCTTGTTAACATCCTGCATGGTATCCGGACATTTCCCCCCCGGGGGAATTGTCCTAGACCCATCCTGCATATCCAAATATAGGCTAATCCAGGTGGACATCCCAAACTCTTAACAGGCAAGAGTCATGTTGTCCAAATGCACACATCAGGAACAATAAGTGCACTTCGAGCCGTAGAAGAAAATTTCTGTGGCCCGAGTCTTTTCCTGGAACAAGTACATTACAATGACCAAGCAGATTGGCAAACATAAAACTAAACAAGTTTCACAGAGATTCTAGTCATTTTCTTATTTCGATATACATGTATATTGTTATCAATTTACAATCGACTTATCTGTGCTAACAATTTTTTGCATAATGGATTTGCTTAACATTTCTAAGCTTTAAATGGCACAAAAGTCTCAGATCCACAGCCTTGTATCACAACGTGGATACATAATTGTCCAATGCATTAGCTACTGCATCTGACAGAGAACCTAGGATACAAGTGTACTACAATGATGAGCGTGGTAGAACGTCATCCCCAGTCCAGAGCGTATCAATTGTTGGTTTGATATCATGCAGAAGTTTCTCAGCGGCAATCTTTATTTCTCGGTGCAGGTCATCAACGCTTTTACACGCATCGAACTCCTTCAAGAAATGACAAATGAATGCCAATTATACAGCTAAAGATAAAAAGCAAGTAATGAATATAAAGTGGAAAACACATAGTGTAATAAGAAAGCACGCCTTGACATGAGATATTCGTTAGCACAAACGGTATGTTTAGTCCATTCGAGCATCAAAGGTTTTAACCCTTTAACGACGAGCTGCATTGGTTTCCCATACATTTCAGTAAACGCTCGTAGCTAAAGGGCTAATGTCAATTAGTTCCTGTAGCATGAAACTTGAACACAACAAACTTACTTAAGAATCATGATTAAATGTATCGGTCCCACAGAAAAATATGCAATACAAAACTTTCGATAACATTAAATGGTGATTTATTTTAAAAATTGGCCTTTGCTCATCCAGTCTGATAAGGTCATACTTTTATGTAAACTATATGGCTTTTTGACCTTCACCAGCACTGCAAAGGTTTGGCCTACAAGGTCCACCATTTATAACTTTTCCAGCACACACACCATTGATACCTTTGCATGCAGGAGAAAATACTTGAGCTTAAGTAGAGATATATAAAATGTAACGTTAACAATGTCAATTTATATGGACTACATAGACAGCAGGTGACATTTGCCATCTGCTGTGACCAATGTCATCTGAATTGGGGCTCTATCATAATCTTCCTCGTTATTATCACTCATCTTTTAAAGCTTTGCAACGTTATCCGCACAGGCCTTGAAGTTTTATTAGATCTAACTTTTAAAGTGGTGTCTTCAAATCTGTCAAATTTAACAATATACTACTTTAAAAATTAAAGTCAATAAAAGTTTACAGTGCAAATCTGATAACTGATTAACTATACTGTCTCACGAAAAATACTGCTCAAGAGGATCTACAGTTTAAAAAATTGCATGCTTACCGCCATTTTTTTATATTTTAATGGCACAACCATACAAACTCAAGGCACCGATAGGTACCGTTAAGCAGCAGTACATTAAGTACTTGACCCCACACAATGATAGTCTCATAATAACGAGCGTTTCAGGCAATATTTTTACCATCCAGTTGGGACCTCGCAGTTTGTTGAAATTGGCAATAACTTCATTCTGGAATTCGACCTTTTCGTAACGTTCTGAGCCAAACGAAGAACGCTCGGCTGCATCCCTTGGAGGAAGGTTCAAGAAGATTACAAGGTCTGGTTTGGGCAGACCTCTCTCTGGTTGCATGCACCAGTTCAAGTCCAGGCCTGGTTTCTGAAGCAGAAAAACAATCACATGTACATTTTCAGCATCAATGCATCCAAGTAAATTGGGTCGAACAGTGGCCAAGCAGCTAATGCGTTGGCTTTAAACCTCTGCAAGCCAGTTTCAAATCCCGTGAAAAAACTCTTCAAATCCAAGTGAAGAAATTGTTGAACTGTTCGAAGTCTGAGACTATTATCTTTGTCACAAATCTCCATTCAATACAAAGCACCATCCATGCAAAAATCCTTAATGGCCGTGAAATTACAGATTAAAACTTTTACGTGCTCCTCTTCTGCAGAACTTTGTTAAAAACTAGCCTCAGGGTAACACCTTCCTGCAAATAAAAATGGATCTGTTGAGTTTGGAAATATGCAGACACACAAAGAACATGTGAAACAAGTTTCACAGTCTCGTCTCAGCCTGCAGTGGCCACCGATCTCTACATTCTCACTGATCTCTACATTCTCACTGATCTCTACATTCTCACTGATCTCTACATTCTCACTGATCTCTACATTCTCACTGATCTCTACATTCTCACTGATCTCTACATTCTAACTGATCTCTACATTCTCACTGATCTCTACGTTCTGTGGTCCATGGCGACTTGTTTGTCACCTTTGCATGCACTTCCACCATGCAGTACCGGGCAGCTCTTCCATTGTGGGCCCAACCACCTGTAACGGCCTTCTATTGGAGCAATGTTTGCTACAAAGGACAAATTCCTTGGCCTTTAACTCATCTCTAAAAACTGTTATTTTCAGCTGCGGCTTGGCCGGGAGCGCCTCTGAGTAGGTATCTTGAAGGAGCGCTATATCAAGTTTACGGGGGCCCGATTGCGCATTGGATAACATCTGGCGTAGAGAGCGAGAGGTACCGAGCCCCGTAGGCGGATGTGCTTTGTGTTTGCAGGCTGTCTGTTCTGTTAGTAGTTAAGATTTATGTCTTCTGTCATTTAATGGTGTTCTTGTGAATTGTTTCAATTGCATAACTGTAAACTGTACCGGTTGCGATGTGTCAACTGGATTGTTTCAATAAAGGAAGAATTATTATTATTATTGATCGATTGAATGGCTGAAATCCAATGACGAATATAGTCCACAGACAGACAGACGTTCTCTCTGCATCACACCACAAATTTCACACGATTAGAAACCACAAAGCTGAAACGAGAGACATAGCTCCATTTTCAGCCACCATCACCACTTCTTAACACTTTAACGACGCAAGTGAACAAAAAGCAACTGGGAAACCAATGCAGCTCGTCGTTTAAGTGTTAACCCAACCTAGAAAAAACATTAAATTGCATTTGTGACTGAAATAGTCAAGTATTTGTATGGCATCCCTTCTTAAGAAACAATTCCTTGCCTGACAATGCAAAACAAGTGAATGAACACAATGGTTTCCAAACACTCCAAGACAACAGGCAAAGAAAGGCCAAGGAACATCTAGTCAGTTTCTCCAGGTGAGTGAATTAGCCCAAAATCCAGAGTCAGTTGGGTTAAATTTCTCAGCCGTCATGCATATATCCTCCTCTCAAGAACTCTGCTCTGCTAGCTCGTAGCTACACACCCCGTATCTGACCTGCAAAGTTGGCTTACATTTTTTGCCGCCGAATAGGCCACTCCCGAATACGAATAGCGGTCGACGACCAACGTAATTCCGCTCTTCAGCTTATCACGCATCATCTGTCTGGAAATAAACGAAATGCAAAACACTTGAAACGGCAGTAAGTGCAAGATTTCAAACACTTATAAATACGGTCGGTCGTTGAAGACGCCCAACCAAATGTTATGAATTAAGGGATCACGAAAGGTTATCATCTCCCGATTTAGACAAAAACTAGTCAAGTGGGTCTCGTGATAGCACACAGAAAAGTCAGGTAAACAACGGTAACCCAACAACACGAAGAACTTTATAAACCGAGAACTTTCAAAGGAATGCCCAGGTTGATTTATTTTCTAACTTCTACATGTAGCATAACTTCTACATAACTTCATCCTTTGTATAGAAATAAAGATAAACAGTTGTTCATTTAGAATCCATGGCAATTGCTACAGTAAAAATGAAGCAGTGTAACAAAGGATTCTACTCCATTCAAATCCAATCAAAACATATCAAATCAAGAGATATTTAGAGCAGCACTACAGTAACACAGAAGGTGACAATTGATGATTGCTTCAAAGTGATAATATTGTTCAATAAATCAATCAATTTATTCTCGGTATCAAGCTGACAGGCCGCAACTTGTAAGAAGCATCAGGTGGAAATGAGGTAGCAAAATAAATTCTCGGCTCTTACAATTAGTTACTAAATGGGTTGAGATAAAAAAAATTTTATCACAGCTCTCAGTTACTCATTGGGTTGAGAGAATTAGACTAAATATTGGCAGTGTATGTTGAGTAAACAAAATGAGGTATAGTTAGAAGATTTTTTAAATATACAGGTCTTTTTTTACAGGATATGAAATTATGATCATCCTTGGCTGGTAGGAGAAAATACTTGAGCTCATAACACAAGTGCCTGGAGGAAAGAGTCCATGCAAAACATGACTTTCACTTGCGTTAATAGCCGCAAATAGTCGACCATCAGCCCAAACCGCCAACTCTGCAGTGGTGGGAGCATCAGGGCCAAGCTATCTGTTGTTCTATTCTTCTTTTGCCAACATCAACAATAGCTTACACATGAACCAAAACAGAACAATGAGGTTGGCAGTTATTCACTGTCCTTGCACTCTGTTCAACCCACTCCTCTTCAATCTTAACGCTTCCCTTCCTTCTGCCACCACTTCAATAAACACATGGAAATCGCTCCCCAGCCAATGAACTGACGCCATAATTACAACAATTACCTGATCCATGCTACAAACTCACCAAAGGTGCACCTCTGGCAGTCTCGACACAGGTATTTCACTCAAAACTGAAAACATTCCTTTTCCACAAATCTTATCCTGATTCCTACTCTTCCCTCAGCTCCATCGCCGCTCCACTTCTAAACACAATCCACCATACCCGCCTGACTGTCTGCCTGCCTGACCCTTGATTCTTGACCTGGGACCAAGTTTAATCTTACCAGCCTGTTGATTCTCTTTTTTAACTGAGTGCATGTGAAAAACTGGTTCCTGTAACTTAGCTTTTCTCGGTGCTGTAGAAATCTCAAGATTATCATTACGACAAGAGGCAGGATCAGGTTCAGTGAAAACTAGTCAAAAACTTATAAATTGAACTTGTTATAACACTTTGTAATTAAACATGTTATACACCTTTAATTGTAATAGCACAAATTAATTTTTCTTACTGAAGGTATTACTGTTAAAATAAAAATTTTAGTACTCATTTACTGTTATTAATCAAAGACGTTTATTGTTCTGAAATAGAATTAATACCATAAAACATGATGCATATAAGTGGGACATGGTCACACAGTGAGGGGGGGGCTCGATAGCGCATTGGATTACATCTGGCGTAGAGAGCGAGAGGTACCGAGTTCGAGCCCCGTAGGGCGGACATACTTTGTAGGCTGCTATTAGCGCTGTGTATAACAAGCTGTCTGTTCTGTTAGTAGTTAACTAGTTAAGATTATTTCTATTGTATAACATGAAATGTACAGCGCAGTGCGTTTGTCAGGCGCTTGATTAAAGAAAAGATATTATTATTTATTTATTATTTCACAGTAGCCAATTGGTTAGAGTGCTTGCCTTGTAACATGGAGAGTACAGGTTCAAGCCATCCCTCAGATTTGTGGAAAAGGAATGTTTTCAGTTTTGAGTGACATATGTGTGTTGAGACTGTCAGAGGTGTACCTTTGGTGAGTTCGTAGCATGGATCATGTAATTGTTGAAATTCCGGTGTCAGTTCGTCTGAGGGATGGCCTGTGTAGGAACACTGAGCAAGTCCTTCACCCACAATTGCCATTGACTGACGCTTGGTCTGACACTAGACAGTGGCACTCAATAGATGTGTACAATAATAACAATTTAGAAATTAACCAACATTCTGAAAAGTTGCATATCTTACTCGGCTTCCCATCTGTTGGCGGAGAAAAGAAGGTGAATAGCATGATCATCTAAGTTGTCTTTTTGCTTCAAGTAGTCGTCGATCGCTTTTCCCGTTGACGTCTTACGGTCTACACAAAACCAACAAGAACAACATATTCCCTTGCTTTTCAGAAGGTCAAGCAACAAAGATTTAGACATGCACTTATACGCTTTAGCACTTAGGTCATACAACCACCTCAACTCAACGTCATACTTTTCCTGGAGTGGCACTATAATTTCTAACCAAATTACTATTATTGTTATTATGAACAATTTTAACATGCACAAATTACATAACTTCGAAGTACAATTATAATGTGATTAAATGATGAGTTGGTTGATAATTCTATACTTTGATAAGCTACACAGCTGCTGGAAAGACATATGAACAACATGGCTGCCTCAGATTACGAGATAATAGAGCACTACAACAGTGAGCAACAAACACGGTAAGACAAGTTTGTGAAAAGCTTTCATAGTGTCAAAGAAATTATATCAAAATTCAATTGGGACTTTGACCGAATTGAGAGACAACTGGAAATTGTCTTGTTCTCGAAGTAATCGCACTGTGGAATCGTTGGAAAGAATAAAAAAATAACGAAACACATCCTTCTGGAAGTTTATTCCAAATCATACAACTGGAAAATGGCATTTTTAGGCAATCTTTTGTTCTGCATGAATGGAACTACGATGAGGTGCACACAGCACATGGAGAACACATAGAGGCATGCAGGAAGGAAACTGAAAAGAATTAGACAAATGTCACGAGATTTGTTTCCATCGTATCTGCAGCAGTTAGTCTGACAACGTGCATTACAGTTGTAAAACATATTCTTTAAAATTCTTATACATATATCAGAAACCCCCTTTGTGGAATACTTTCTTTCACGCAACAAACTATTTTATCTTCAAACATATCATACTGTCTCCATTGCTCATTCATTACTTGCATCATTACGGCAGCGAATGTATTAAATAAGCGTGGTGCTTCTGCGGTGGAAAATGCCGCCACGCAACCCGCGAAAATTTACTTCTGCGGCGGAATTTTTTAGGACATTTTATCTAAGGATAAATCTTCTGCGGCGGAAAATTCCGCCGCAGAAGTAACATTTTCGACATAATTCTGCGGCGGAAGCGCGCGCATGTGCATTGTTGAAAATGCGGTACTTCCTATAAATTGGCGTCGTGAGGGTCGGTTAGGGTCAGGTTTGGCCTCGTGAGTGTCGGTTAGGGTCAGGTTAAGCGCTGTGACGGTCGGTTAGGGTCAGTGTTAGGGTTAGAGTTGTTTTTAGATAAATGTCCAAAAAAATTCCGCCGCAGAAGTAAATTTTCGCGGGTTGCGTGGCGGCATTTTCCGCCGCAGAAGCACCACGCTTTATCTAAAAACAACTCTAACCCTAACACTGACCCTAACCGACCGTCACAGCGCTTAACCTGACCGAAGGTTGCGCATGCGCAAAGCGCTTCCGCCGCAGAATTGTGTCGAAAATGTTACTTCTGCGGCGGAATTTTCCGCCGCAGAAGATTTATCCATTAAATAAACACCAAATTCGGTTTTATACTATTGGAACGTGGCCAAAAACTGCCACCAATTTAGCAATCAACTAATTACTTAACTTTGCAGTGAACTTTCAGTTACTTATAATCGTTCTCCAAACTTCTAAAGCGCCATTCGAAAGGCAAGCGCAGTGCACCAGCTTATTCAGAGATAACTGTTAATAATCTTGTACTTAAGTCAATATGCCTGCAAAATATTGGATAGCCAAGCCAGTAGTACTGAAATAAGAATATACTTGAATAGATTTACCTGGAAAATGTAGTAATTCGACTGGATTTCCGTCTTCCTTCAACGCTTCCGCCAGTTTCCGTGACTGGGTCGTCTTGCCGCAACGGTCTCCGCCTTCGAACACGATAAAAGCCCCGCGTGGCATTCTAAATTAATTCCTCGTACACGCAACACTAAATAATAATAGACTTTAACAATGAATCACAATTGTTTATGTTTCTTATATCATTTAAAATAATTAAACCGTTCACTTCACGTTAAAAGCCCCACTTTACCGCCAACACAGTAACCATAGGATGATAGGCAGAATCAACCACGGATCTATTATATAAACACTCGGTAGGGTAAAAGCTAGGAGCACGATGCCGCCATATTAAACTACTTTTTCAGCCCATCGGTAAGGTTTTATTATTTATTTATTTATTTATTCATTTATTTATTTCTTCGGTACCCAAACGAGTAACAACAATTCTAGTACATTGACACAGACAACTTTAAGGTTGCTCAGAAGACCCATATCGTAAAATCGTAGGCCCCTAATCTTGCGATAATCTTTAGCAAAAGGTCTCAGTCATTAATACATTCCTAACCCTCTTATCTAGTTGACTATTATTTTTGTCTAATCGATATCTAAACTGTTGATTTTTTAATCTTGTTGCGTTTGTGTCAACGAGTTTGCGAAATAAAGGAATAGTACTGTAGTAGATTTCTACAGTTCTGAAGGAGCTATAACTATATAAGCGCGGCAACAAAAGCGATAGGTAGGTAAGGTACTTAAAATCGGTTACAGATCAAGATGCAAAGGTCAAACAGACATGCCGACAATCAGACGGGTTGGTGTACAGTGGATTGTCAACTGATCATCGTCTGACATTATCCTCCCATTCCTCTATGCTCCTCGGCGGAGTAAGCTTAAACTTAAGTTAGGCTATCCTGTTGAATTTGCAGGGCTAACTGTGCTATTTGGTAGAGTAGGTTACTTGGACACAGCAAAAGAATTCTGATGATTATTATTAGATAGAATACAGTCTGCCTGCCTGACTGGATTTTGACCTCTGCCTATCGATTTTGTTTTGATTGAGCGCCTGTGAATAAGCTGGTTCCCGCGACTTCGCTTTTGTGGGCGCTGTAGAAGTTCCGAGTTTACGATTACGATTACGCACTTTGCTGTCTGACTGTAGTCTGACTGTAGTAGAGTTTGAGGCACGGGTGGTACAGTGGTACCCTTATCAGGTTAGTTGCTGCTTTACGACACTGTGTCATAGCAAAGATGATTAGCGTCGCCCTCCTCTTTTCTCCAGGCTTGGGACTCACACTCCCGTACGTAGGCCTAGTGGCGGAGTTATTCACTTCTCCACAGCTGTCGGAATTTATATAGCGCAAGTGTAACCTCACGGTCCTCACCTCACCAACTGGATGGGATGAGAATCATGGGATGGGATGGGATGGGGAGAGAGTAACACAGTTTTACTGCTACGCCAGATCATGCTGAATGATGACATCGTATAAATTATGCAGCCACCCACTGACTCCTCACTTAATCGTCGTTGGGAGTGGTAGCTGCTGAGCAAGCCAGTGGGCGGGGCCTAAGCGTGGGAGGGGCCTAAACAAACGCTGGCCACTCACAGCAAGACGTCTGCGCGGCTAACGGATAACGCAGGCGCCGCTGCGTGTTTGTTAAGTGGCCCAGGGTTACCACGCCCCCGTATGTCTGCCTGCCTGTCGGTGTGCTTGTCTGTCCGTCCGTCTGTCTGTCTCTACCTGTATCTATCTGTCCGTCTGCCTGCTTATTTATGTGTCTGTCTATCTGTCTGTCTGTGCGTCTGCCTGCCGCAGTTTGTGTAAGTGCTTTTGTATGTCCGTCCGTCTCTGTCTCCTTGCATCTGTCTGCTGTCTGTCTGCCTGTTCATCGACGTGACTGTCTGTTTGTCTTGACTGTCTGTCCAACTGTCTGTATGTCTGTCGCGTTTCTTGGGAGCTTGCCTTTCCGTTTCTCACAGCAGTTGAAGGCCTGATTTTCACAAATTTCATAGGCAGCCTACGATTATTTTGAGAGCAACTGTGTACACAGACCTATTCAACCCAATCGTATAGGTCTACATATATCTGCGCTATATATTTAACAGTTGGATAAATCTGTCGTAATTGAATAAGCAATTAGTAAAGCGCAGGAAACCGAAGGCGACTGTTTGCATATAAAATGAAGTAGGCCTACTTCAATATTTAGCATAGTAGGCATAACCAGGCCTATTTTAAACTCCCAATGACGTAGGTTTTATCATATAATTATCACCTGCTAGACGTTGTGACAAATGAACAATTTCATTTTAAGTTCGCCAATAAATTAACCGGCGAAAGGGACAGTCGTAAAACTGAAGTTGGGAATATCCGGTTCCGAAAGGAAACACTCGATCAGGGATGGGCAAATAACCCGGGAAAACGTAATTAAATTACAAATTACTTTGGGACATGAAATATAATTTAAAATTACAAAATACATGGGACGATTACCTGAATTACAGATTTCAAATTACGTGATTTCAAATAATTTCAATTAGGCCTACCCCATCCCTGGAAACGCTGGACATAATATCACGAAACCATACAGCAGGCTCCCAGGGATGTAATCGTAATCTCCAAACTTCTAAAGCGCCACTCGAAAGCCAAGCGCAGGGGACCAGCTTATTCACGAGCGCTGCCAGGAAACAATTTCAGGAAATAATTTGTAAAACGCAGCTTCAAGGAAAAACTCGACAGTATACCGCTCCCGACCCGACAAGGATAACCCTCGATCAAGCAGAATAAACTTAAGCGCTTGCGGAACAGAGAAGGAGACTGGGTGACTGGGTCAGCTGTAGTTGTAGGCCTATGAGAAAGGTTGTTCATGGCCACAGGACCGACGAAAGCAAAGCTTCTGTGCTGAGTTTTAGAGTAACGAGCCCGGTGAACAAGAAGAACACCCTGATCGGCTTATGGGCCTAGGCTATAATGTCCGTTGCATAAGCTTACACGTATACCAAGGTCGAAGGAAAAACGAACCGGAAGAAGATGAGTGCCAGACTGAGACCTACTATGTTGAAGTAGGTGATGACTGATGGATAGGCCCTACAGAAACGATAAGGAAGAGACCCAGCACCATTCAATATGACGTCATGGCGCCACGAATCTGTCCATGGCAGCCGAACATTGCATTAAGACCTCTGAAGGTATATATTCATCTGCCTCCTCTCTGTTGCAACCGGACTTGGGGCCTTCATTTGACACTCCTGGACAACCCCTCTAACGCGACGCAGCACTCGCGAATAAGTGGCTGCAGACCGCGCAGTGCGCTTTTAGCATACATGTAAGAGTATCGGTTTAGAAATGTGGGGTTCAAGATTATTCCTACAGTTACGACCAACCGATGAAGGCTTCGATCCTCTGAGAACAATTCTTAGCTGCTGTGTTTTAGTCTTTTAGAGTAGCAAACTTTTGCAGCTGTTGGCTTTTAAGCGGCAGCCTATAGTTCTTTTTGTTTTTGTTTCCTGCTTGTGATTAGACCGTAAGACCCAGATAAATATACTTGCGAAGGTTAAAGCGGACTATGCGTATGATTGGATCTTGTATGCTTCATTTTTGCAATGTGAGCAAGCTATCGAAAGAATTCCGTATCTGCTATAAAACACCTTCCTTGCGTTCGTAATGATAATTTTATTTTTGTAGAATAATTACTAATACAGCGACGCACTTAGAGAACAAAACGCATGCCAGCTGCCTTCTGTTATCGCGCTATAGAAACGTAGATGTGAATCATTGACACAGTGCCGCACCATACATAGCCCTGCCATTGCCCAAACCTGCAGGTCAAAGGCCAGCTTATGACGTAGTTTGGCCAGCGGAGTCAGCGCAGGCCCATATGATTGACAGGCAGCCCCGCGGTATATGCAGAATAGCACTTGATGGAGTAAGGTTCTTCAATCGTAAACTTCGCACTTCAAAGATTGCGATTAGAGTTAGTTTTCTTGCGTAGCTTCAGACTAAGAATTAATGCATAGTTGGAGAAGTGTAAGTTTTCGTAAAATGGTATGCCTTTGATGCGTTATCAGCACGATTAATCAGTTTAGAAAGCGTAGGTGACGTTCTTACTACACGCGGTGCATATAGGTCGATCTTCGCCTTGGGCCTTGAAGCCTATCGTGACTACAGGCGACCTACTTTTAGTATCGAGAAATAATGACGAAGCACCCGACTTTGGCACCGTATCAGTTCGCCGAAAGTTTTGCTCGTCCCTCGTGAAAACTTGTTTCATCGGGTGTGGACCGATCTTCTGCGAGGAAAAACACGATTCAACGGTTCCTAAACGCTTCCGATCAATCGGGAGACGATTTCTGATCGGTGGTATCGCGATTTCGTGATGTTTAGCCGACGAAAATAGTTCGTGCGCAGGCAGCAGAGGCCAGTTGCTGCGTAATTAGTCTTCAGTAATGGAGTGTAGTGGTTGGTGAGTAGTTGTGGAAAAAGAGGTGTCCAGAGAGACAGTGAAACTTTAATAATTAAAACGGTTTTTATTCGATTTTCGTGTTTTAAACGGTGACCGGGAAGACCGCGCAGACCACAGACATGAGTTTTACGAAAGTTAAAAACGAACCGAACGACGTGGGGAGGGATCAGCCGTCCAGAGGTGGACCCGTCGTCCACGTTCGCGGCGACAGCGAAACCGAGCTCGATCTGCTCTTTAGCGTACTCAAAAACGACTCGAAACAACCGGGACAGACCTTTCGCGATAAGAACCTCCCGTCTTCGTTCTTCAACCCTCCCGAGCCGAAGCCCGGCGGAAGCCACAGCCGCGAGGGCAGTCTGAATTTTACTGGGGGTTCGTCTGGCGTCGGCGGCCCCCAGGGCCATCAGCAACTGCAAGGGACCGCAGGAGGGTCGAACGTCTTCCACGCCCGCTCCCATTCCTCACCGGCCAAGCTGCCCGTCTCACTCAGCCTTCCAAACCCCGGGCAGCACGCCAAGCAGGGCAGCGGAGATCTCATGGGGGACCTACAGGTTCCGAAGTATTTTGTGAGGTACGTATTCACGAAATTCTCCCTTCTCGCCTCCCAACTCCGCTTACGATTTGAGAAAGCCTGTAGAAAATTTATATAGCGCCATGCTGGGGTGTTTTGACATCGCTGAGGGCGGTGGAGAGAGGGTGTGAGTGGGAAAGTGGGCCAGAAGTCAATTTCAAGGGCGACAATTAAAAGGTTGTTGAGTGCGATCTTGGAGCGACATGGCCTGCTAAGTGAAGTACTGTTTACAATGACCAAGCATATATAAATGACACAATCTGGTAATTAAATTAACATATAAAATTACACAATTTAGTAATTAAATTAACATATAAAATGACACAATTTAGTAATTAAATTAACATATAAAATGACACAATTTAGTAATTAAATTAACATATAAAATGACACAATTTAGTAATTAAAATTGACATATAAAATGACACAATTTAGTAATTAAATTGACATATAAAATGACACAATTTAGTTATTAAAATTGACATAAAATAACACAGTGTAGTAATTAAAATTAACATATTAAATGACACAGTTTAGTTATTAAAATTAACATAAAAGATATTTAATAATTAGCATTTTAAGATATAATTTTTTTTAGCAATTGATGTTAAATGTTGCTGTTGATGATCTCTCAGTTCTGAAATCATGGATTAGAGGGAATCAATGCACAGGGCCTTTTCAGTTGGTGAATGTCGTTATTACAGTGGTTCCATTTTTTCTTTCATTTTGCACTTTCTGCCATTTTATATGAATCCGCATTTATGTTATTATTAGCATAGGTGTAACTTTGTGTTGTAACCGTGGTGTTCCAATCAGCAGGTCACCACCACTTTTAAAAGTATTGGTGATAGTCACCACCCATCTTTGGCCCTGTGCTGAAATATTTTTTGCGACATGACAGTGTTATTTTGGTTTGAAGCAGTTGGTAGTTCCTGAAGTCGGGCTAAACAGGGAGGAAGGAGGGAGAAGCTGTGGTAGCGCCAGTCACAAGCTTGGATGAAGGAGGAGGGTGATGCTAATGATCTTTGTTATCACATAGTGTCATTAAACTGAAACTACTTTGTGGAATAAAGTTGTGCCCTTGATTACTAAAATGTAAATGTATTATATAACGACTGTATGGCCTTAACCCTGCGCAATTTTAATGAATTGATCAGGTGATATCATTCCAATACCGCTAGCATTTAGGTAGTGTGTCAAAATAAGACCTGCCTGAGGCTACATGTTAATGCTGTGTTGACACTGTTGTGTAATATTTTTGAAAAGCTGATTCAGTACCTCCTATGAGCAACATCTATCAAACAAACACATTTTCAACAGACGTGGGCTACTGTATATTAGTCATATGTTAATGTAGTAAATAACTAGTAAATTTTCTTATTTTTTATGCATATTTCTTGTGCTTTGCAGCATATTTTGCCATAAGTTAGAATAAGATAAATTTGCTTTCTCAATTTTACAGCATGTTAAGTAGCTCGCAGTGCTTGCATAACGTGCCTGACTGGAGTGTACTTAGTGTCTGAAGAAGCCCTGAAGTTGCTATATAATGTCACGTTAAAATTCAGATACTTAAATTCGTTGGTAAACGGCATTTCACACATTATCTGCAGCACACATTGGCTGTTGTGAGTTAGTCACCGTGAGATGACTACAGAGTAGGGTGGGACGTAATTTAATTGGTGTCCTTAAAATTATGTAATTTGAATTACAATTGTAAAATTGGTAATTTGTATTTTGTTCTGCATTTAAGGTAATTTGTAGTTGAATTAAATTTTTCATGTAATTTTTAATTTCAAATTACATACTGTAAAATCAAATTACTTAGAACTATTATTAATTATGTTAAAATTCTTTGAGTTAAAATTCTTTGGGTCAAAGTTCCTCTTACTTATTTGACAAGTAAAATAGGGAACCACTCTGTAGTACAGAGCAGGAACGTAGCATAATACTGTTACTGTAATATCCACATGCATTTGCAATAATTGCATTTCATTAAGTCTCGACGTTCGATGATCGAGTTTCCGTGGGAAAAACAATACGTAACTTAGTTTAATTTCATTTAGCATAGAATCGTTTTCCTTGCCTCTGTGATTCGTCATTCAAATCACGAGTTTTAGATCGGCTGGAATTCGTGAATAATTCATGAGCTAGAGGATCGCAAGCTCATGATCCAGACCTTAGAGTGCTTGCTCATGGAAATTTTACATTTTTAAAACCTGTATGACGTCAGTTGTTTTAATTTAAATGTGTCACACAAATGGTTAATTCAGATCTATTATGTTAAGGCTTCTGTAGCACTGTGATCATAATTTAAAACCATGTTGGGCAATTATAATTCATTATAGCTGTTTTGTAATCATGAACTCCAAACTTTTAAAGTGCTACTCTGAATAAAGCACAGGACACCAGCTTATTCATGAGTGCTCTGTCATGTCAGAAGGGTTTTCAGAGATGGTCAAGAGGGAAGATGCGAGTCCGGTGACCGGAGAGACCAGATTGAGCATAATTTCTAAGCCGTTTAGAGGTTGTAAAGACTGAAACTAAATGCAAATAATGTGGAGTAATTGCAATTGTGAATGGAAGTTTTATATGGCACCGCTTCAGGCAAATATTTATTTATTATGCGCCACAATATAATGACCAAACATCAGTCGATGGCGCTGAGCACGTGTGAGTGAAGGACTTGCTTAAGATCCCTAGATAGTAACCATTTCAGAGGAGGCTTGAACCCGTGCTCTCTGCATTACAAGTCGAGTTCTCAACCAATCGGCTGCCAAGAAACTAAATGGACGGAGGTCGTGTGTACTGTAACCTAATTAGTAAATTCTGTGTGATAACAAAGATCATTAGCGTCTCCCTCCATCCAGGCTTGGGACTAGCACTGCCTGTTACTACGGCTGGGACGTTCAGTGGCCGAGTTCAACTACCCGTACTGTAACCTAACCCTTGTGTGAATGTCTATAAGAAGAGACAGGCCATGAATCAGGAATCAGTCCAGTTCAATAGAAAGGTCACCAACCGTTGGCGCCCACCTACAGAGTGTCCTGTCCTGCCGTACATCACAGTGACTGTTCTTAATTTAGGGACAATAGTTGCTGATTTCGATGAACAACATTAACGCTATATACCATCGTCGGCTGTGAGAGGAGCGGCCGCCTTCTGAGTCACCAGCTGTGACTAACGAATCCATTAAAGTTCCATTAGCCAGTTATTTATGGAATATCTGCCTAAACCAGTTGTAAAAATAGGTACGTGAGTGGTCCATTAGCACTCAGCTCCCCAAAGCGCTTAACGGGGATACAAGTACTTCCGAAGTACTTAACCCAGAAGACCGGTGTAAGTACCCTGAGGTACCCAGAATAACCAGTGGATGCGGAGACAAGGGTTTCTTTGTGAAACCCTTTTCATTGGCAAGCTCGGACAGAATATGTTGGCAGGGAAAATAGGTGTTGAGACGTTAGAATTAAGAACGTGTTGACAGTTATACTGAAGCAGAAATTGGCCAAATACATGTACTTGTGGACCATTGGTTGCTGTCTGACACGTTGGATTTTGTCGTTAGGTGGCGCCAGTTAATCAGTTTGATTGCATCTGATAACGACAGCATTCAGAGTTGTTTATTCCACGATATTATCCTATAATCTTCTGCTGGGCCATTTCAGTGTAGACGAAGAAGAACAGTCCCTGAAGAGCAGTCATGGTTATGAAGTGTTGGCAACTTCAATGCAGCCCTCTCCTTTACGGCTTGATTTTCCAACTGACGGTGTGTGCGGCCAGCGTACATAATATTATTACCGAGTTGGCCAGGGCTGCAAGTGGAGCCGAAATCTATTAAAAATGTCTGCCCTGATGGGGTTAAAACCCCGACCCTTCGAACGACAGCCCAGCAGGCAGACCACCAGACTATTATCATTCTGTCACCTCTGTTTCCAATACATGTTGCTTAGAGTCGAAACACCAGTCCCGATTTGCGGTTTATAAAGAAGTTCTGTTGAGTTTTATAATCAGGGTTGATGATGGAATAAGACTGGTGACATACAAGTATTCACTCTTATCTGTGTCTCTGTGTCGCTCAGTATGCCTCAGTGTTTGTCTGTCATTCTGGTTGTGTGTCGGTGTCCGTGTGTATCTTTCTGTTTGTGCTTTGGTTTATTGCGTCTCTGTTTGGTCGTTCGGTTTGTCTGTGTCTGTGTTTTTCTGTCACACTGATGCCCTGGACCGTTATTTTTCACCGGCGGTGCCCTGGCGGCGAGGCCGGATATTTTTGGTTCGGTGTGTAGTCTGTCAGTCAGTCGAGGGTCAGTGAACCGGCGGTGGGTGCAGCCTCAGCAAGTGATGTAGGAAAACAATATCAACAGCATCTGTGTTTCTGTCTCTGCAGCCCACATTGGTCACTGGCAAGGTGGGTGGAAGATGGTTGTGCTTCGGAAGGGGGAGGGATGGCAGTGTTTTCTTGAGGGGTGAGACATTTTCCAAGGCGTTTATCTACCGTCTGACATTACCAACACGGCCACTTGGCGAGAGATCAGCCCTGGGGTAATTGACGACTTCAATGCATAGATTGGTCCCTGTGATAGCGAGGAGGTCGGGTGGGGGCGATTGGCGACGAAACGATCAATTGGCAACCAGGTGCTGTGAAACGTCCCTGAGAGAGGTTCGCATAGTTCAAACTGGTTACTCAAAACAAAAAGAATTTCTCAGGGCCCACGGTACAGTTCAATACCTCTATTGTGGCCACTTGCTGGAGTCATTTCTTGTAAGACCAGGCACTTATGTGGCCCGACGTTCAAGCACACTGTTGGTGATGTTCAGAACAGTGTGGCCTACAACGGGTGGGTTAGTGTTGTAATAATTGGGCCACAGCTGTGTTCTGTTACCAGCCAACCTCCAGCGACGTTAGTGTCTACTGGTACGAGAGATCGCTTCCGAGAGAGTGTCGTGCCCTGGAGTGTTGATTCTGTGGCCAATTGAGATAGCCAGGTTCTGCATTGTCTAGGGTTGATAAGATCCCAGCATCTGCTGTTACTGTTTGGGAACGGTGGTGGTGGATAAGAGTGAGCTAAGGTTATGCGGACGGAACCGGTTTGGCTGTTGGCTAGGTTGGCAAGTCCTGGCAGCCTCGGCGCGCATGGCCTCGCAAGAACGAACAATCTGGATCGTTGCGATAGGAGTGTACTTTGAAGGAGAGGCAGAGCAGTCCCTTGAGCTAATAAAGCCGAGGGTATGATGTGTTAGTGACTTCACGTCCTTGGTCTGGGCAGACGAGGGCAGGTGGTCGGACCTGTTAGAGCTCTGGATTTTTTACCTTAAGCTTTTAATATGGTTGTTCAATTCGGTGACCAGGACTTCGTCCTGAGCTGTTGGCATGGAAAGTTGGAAACCAGTGTCAGTTCACGCACTCTGTGAACTCGGGCATGCTGTAAAGTTTTTTAGTAGCATTATTAGTAGTTGTAATAATTATTATGTTGCCCTTGGGGTATCATAGATTGTCAGGTGGACAAATGAAAGGGGTTTGGAGACTGATGGGCAGTGTTTCCACCAGAGTCCAAAAAGAGGACGTATTTACGCCCTGGCCTGGGATTTTTTGTACGTAGCTCATTGCTTTTGGCTATCACACCAAAAAATGTGGACGTTTTGGACGTTTTTTACGGACGTAAAAACGGCCATTTGGGCGTTAACGGAAACACTGCTGATGGGGTGGAAAGGATTCTCTTCAGGTTGATCAGAGAGAGAGGAAGCTTTCGTATTTCAGGCATGTACTGCGAAGGAGTGAAGATTGCCTGGAGAAGGATATTGTCCAAGGCACAGTTCCAGGTTTAAGCGCTCAAGGAATAATGTGGACTGCTTACATAAAGCCATGGACTGGTTTCTTTATGATTTGATCAGTTATTGAGGGAGGCGAGAGAAAGAAGCAGTGGAAACTATACATTGTCTGCTGTGCAGCTAATCCTTGGATCGAGAGGACAGTTTAAGACAAGATAAGATATGCAAGACAAGATAAGAGAAGACAAGATAAGAGAAGACAAAATAAGACAAGTAGTATTAATAGTGGTTGTAGTTATATAGAGTAGTAGTTTAGTAGTGGTAGTAATATTTATGTAATGTAATGGCGGTTGACTATCCGCGCCTCAGATTCACATTTCGGTGTGACCTTGCACGCGTTACAAATTTATTTAATAATAATAAATTATAATAATGTAATGTATGGAATGAAGTAATGATAATGATCATGGTAGTGTTATAACAAGTGATGACACTTGTGGAGTGATTTGGCTTGGTGATGTGTCTTTGTCTGTTCATGTCTTCAACTGTCTGTATGTCTGTCTAACCGTCTGTCTGTCTGTCTGAAGTCTTTTGTTGACATTTGAGGTTCGCTGTGATGAGAGGAAGTTGACTAAGTAGTTGATGAATGATGGGGTTTGAGTGTATGGATGAGTGGGTGGATGGATGGGTTGATCGTTGTGTGTGTGTGGGTGGATAGATCAATGGGGGAACGGACATTGTCCCCCCTGGACATTGTCCCCCCTGGACATTGTCCCTCCCGGACATTGTCCCCCCTGGACATTGTCCCCCCCGATTTTGCGTAGGACATTATCCCCCCTGGACATTATCCCCCCTCTGTGTAAATAGCCTATAGTCTGCATGTCATTGATAAACCTTAGTTGCCGTTTTTGTTGGCTATTTCATTCAGGTGTAGGCCTAAACTTAACCCTTAAACCGCCGCATACTATGTGGGGTTCATGCACCCCGGACGCCAAATACTTTTTTGTTGCAATAAAAGGCCTACTTCGAAACCTTTTACAACTCACTGAAAAACCATATATATATATATATATATATATACATATTTACATATATATATAGATACATACATATATATACATATATATGTATATATGCATATGCACACATATATATACATATATACTTAGATCCAAATATGTATATATATGTGTGTATATATATATAAATTACAGTCCCGATTTCGAGGGAAATGTCCCGTGTCCCGACTTGGCCTAGTCGGGACAGCGAAATGTCCTGACTTTCAGATGTGTGACCAAACTAACAAAATGTTTGTGACCAGGGCTTTTTTTAGCGTGCAGTTCTACACAATGTGCAGTTGGAAATCAATTTGTGCAACTGTAAAAGCAATTGAGGAAAAGTGTCGTGACTACCCCCCCGGTCGTCAACTTTTTAAAGAGGTTATGCAGTTCTAAAAATTCCTGTTCGTGAGCATCGACGGCGATGATTATGAGAAAGTTAAAGTTGCGTCCCGACTTCCTAGTTCGAAAAGTGGCAACCCTAATATAAATACAAACATATTTACATATGCAAATATATATATATATCCATATATATATACATATGTAAATATGTATATATTTATGCATATAAATGTATACTTACACTTACATATACAAAAATATATACACATATACATATACATATATATGTATATATACATATATATACACACATATATATACATAAATACATATATATATATTCATATATACATATATGTACATATTCCTGTACATATACACATATATCTATATACATATACAGTACATACATACATATACATATGGATACATAGTATTACATACACATATATACATATATATATAAGTATATATGCATGCAAATATACATATATATATCCATATATACATATGTAAATATGTATATACTTATATATATATGCATATTTTAATGATATTTATGTATACTTACACATACATATACAAAAATATATACACATATACATATACATATTTCCGCAAGAATATTATACGATTATATCTTAGACTGGGGGGATAATGTCCTACCCTGGGGGGGACAATGTCCAGGGGGGACAATGTCCGGGGGGACAATGTCCAGGGGGACAATGTCCTACACCCAGATCAATGGTTGAATGGATGGATTGATGGATGGGTAACTCGGTGTTTGGGATTTGGGTGGGTGGAAAGTGGGTGAATGAGGGTGAGTAGGTGGATGAGTGAATGGATAGATAGATGGACTAATGGATGGATGGACTAATGGATGGATGTGTGGGTACGTGGATTGGTGAGTTGGTGATTGATTGATGGATAGATAGATAGATTGATGGATGGATGGACCGGTGGATGTGGCTTATAGGATGAATTTCATAGACGGATGATCAATGGACCAGTCACACCAAAAGAAACCAAAGTACCAGACTAGGAGAATTGATGAATGAATGGACAGACAGAATATCAACTTATTAAACAGATAACCTTGTAGATAGGTGTTGAGTATATCGATGAGCAGAACGAGTAGACTTGTACAGGTAGGAAGGTTACCTGATAATGCATTTAGCCGTCGGCTTGGCCCACATCTCCCCTCCCCGAAGACCCTTGATTTAAAGTTTCTGGTGGGACATAAATATTTAGTTTTTACGTGGAAACCTTGGACTCCTCTGCCACGTTGGACTCTTCCTCGGCGGGCTTCCCCCTCCCGCCGTGTCTTGGGGATAATTTATCCCTGTGCAAGGCCAGTTTGTTGTGATTGGGTCGACAGGTGTGATGGCAGGTCGTGTTGCAGTCAACGGCCGCCGCGGCGCGGTACACCATTCTTGTTTTGTTGCTGGTGTTAGTTCGTTTCTCCTCCTGTGTAGTACTGGAGTGAGCCGCCCCTCCTCCTGTGTGTGTCTGCCTGTCTGGCTTGGTGTATATCTGTTTGGCTTTGTAGGTGTCACTGTGTGGCTTTGTGTATGTCTGTGTGATCCGTGTGTGTGATCTTTGTGTGTGTTTGGTTTGTGTGTGTATGTGTGCGTTTGCTTTGTGTATGTCTTTCTGTATGTCTTTGTATATGTTGATGTATATATCTTATTGACTGTGTGAGCTTGTGTAAGGTTTTTAGGTTTGTACTGTCTCTGTGTCTGCCTAACTATGTGTATGTATGTGTCTCTGTAGCTTTCTTTATGTCTTTCTGTATGTCTGTCTGTGACTGTGTTATTCCAGAATACACAAACATATATCCCTGATCTTATTAACATCATTGCACTGGCTGCCCATAGAAAAGCGACTAATTGCGACGAAGAGGCTAATCATTTGCAAATCTCTACATTTCAGTCAACGTCACTGTCTTAGCTCTATGCTAATCGTTGTTAACAGGTGTTCTATAGACATGTCACTACATGTCCTGCTGGTCCTCAGACTGTCTTAATCTGAACAAGGACAAGAACAGGTGGCTGTGGGCGTGCCCTTTGTACCCCCCCCACACCCCCTCCATCGGTCGTTGACTCTGGATCTCTCTCATCAGGGAAACACTTGCTCTAGAGCAGAGTTTATGCTGGACTTTGGGTCTCCTCCGCTGAAAACGCAGAGCATCCTGAACTTATTTCCTGACATTTCTTCTCGATTTTCCTCCTGGTTTTCGACCGCACCCGGGTATGCGGGATAGCAGAAGTGGTTATCGCGTTTAACTCGTCTGTCAGCCGAGAGGTGCGGGGTCTAAATCCCCGATAGGGTCCAGTCTACTTCTGCAGGCATCTGGAATCCTGGACCATGGTCCCGTTTCCACTTGTTAGATGGAGAGAATGGGGGCTCATTTTCCAGAGACTGGAAGTGAACACTTAATCAGTTTCAAAACACTTGGAGAGCACACTGATGGCCAAGTTTCTAACTACCACTGAGTATCCTATTTTGAGCAGTGATACATGTAGATAGTCTCTGTTGCAGCCAGGATAAAACTGGAATCTACCGGTTTGTAGATTATACAGTACACAGTTTTCTGTCTAAATTGACTAAATTCGGATTTTTACATCCAAATGACTGTACTCTTATTGATTTATATGCAGTGATATTTTCTTCTGATCTTATCTGTTGAGTGTCATCATCATCATCATCAGGATCCATGGGCCGAAAGCCCGTAGGTGTCCAATGCAAATATCTGTTGAGTGTAGTCTAGGAAAATCAGAATCACAATTATCACAATGCGCATGGCATCCATTCGCAGTCTTCGAATTGTACTGTAGCTGGAAACTGGCCCAATTTTACAACAGCTGAAACTGGACACTGACCCATTTTCAAAATCCTGGCCCAGGAAACTGATTTCTGTGTATTAACAAATACACTGTGCATTGAAAATACTCTGAAACTGTAGTTGGTTAAGGCGCTCGGCTTGTAATGCGGAGAGTATGGTTTTGAGCCTCTTTGAGATGGTTACTGTGTAGGGACCTGGAGCAAGTCCTTTAACGCTTTAACGATGAGCGGCATTTAGTTTCCCAGTCGCTTTTAGGACACTCTCGTCGTTAAAGTGTTAACTCGCAATCGCTCAGCACCGTAGGTTGATGCCAGTCATTTGGCACTCGTGCTTAATAAATGCGTAATAAAATGACGATAATAATACGAGTTTACATTACTCAGAGAAACGAAAAATGAACCAGGATTCATAATCGAGGCCGAGCAATGAAAAGTGGTGATGCCACGAATCGACCAGGATATACATGGAGACTGCGTAGGACATTAAGTTAATCCCTGTGTTATTCATATTGAAGGGAATCAGTCTATGGCCGAAAGACAGCAACAGGCAGACCAGTTCATTCGTTGAGATGTGTTATTGGTCGTAAACCTGGCTTGAGAGGAGCTCTCTTTTTCCGGCTCATCTGCATCCTTGTCTGCTTTTTCTATGGCTTGTCTAATAACGTGTGGCTAGACCGCTAGGGGACTTAGGCTGTCTGGTGTCAGAGCACATTGATGTATACTTTGTTATTGCCCAGGCAGACTGAATATGCAACCAGAAACACAACAACACTATAAAAATTACAAAAACCCAAAGATAACTCAACCGTACCCCATTAAAGACACAGTCCTGCATTCATGCAATTTAAAACTAAAACGGGTGATCAGGCCTTTCGGTTCACTGGTCGACGTGCCTAGAACAGTCTTCCTGCACATATTCAGGAGGAAAAAAGATTTTCTGTTTTAAAAAAAAAACAGTTAAAACTGTACTTGTTGTGTAATCCTGAGCATTAGAATTTTCACTGGAAGTTTTAAAGACAGTTTTGTGCAGGATCCTAGAAGTAGCTTGCTACCGACGATGCTAGGAACCTTGAGCAAGTTGAGCATGCCTTTTACAGCGCCCTCAATGTTCTGTCATATGGTCGTGTGTGCACTCTAAGCATTAGAAGGAGGGTAATATCAAAATACAGTGTATTGTAATTTGTATTGTTCATGAACTTACTCACCAAATGCATACCTTTGGTTATAGCTCTTACTGCATGTCTGTAAGCCATGGGTTGCTATCAGACAATTGTGTTAATGAACATCCTGGTTAGTGTCCGCTGGGTCCAGACGGACCTTTAGTGAGTGAACAGTGACTGGTGGGCAGCGTTTATATGATGACTAAATAAGGTCAGACCTTGTTTGCTGCCATAGTTTCCCTCTTGTCCTTGGGGCTGCTTCTTAATTTTTGTGTTAGTTCGGATTAATTACAACTAATGACAGGCCTCTTGAACCCTGTTAATGTACACAATAGGAGTTGGGGTTTGTATGTAGGGACACGCCTAAAAGTACAATCCTTGAAACGGACTGTGGGAGACCTATAAAGTGCCTGTCATAAAATGGGTGTGTTTTGGCGAGGTCATGTTTTAATGCTGAATAACATTTGGACTCCATATTGGTGACCCCTTTGTGTTGGATTAGGAATTTGAGGCTGTTATAAGGCAGGGTAATGTCTAATAACAATATCTCTGGTTAGGCCCAAAAAAAATATAGGTGTGTTTCCGGTAACAGTGGTTTTAAAATCCGGGTAGGTAGGTAGGAAAAAAATTTTATTTTGTAAAATAATTTTATGCAGTGCTGCATCGTTGCATAATAATAAACGAATATATCGTCATCATATTTCACCTTGCTTTGGTCCCAAAAAATTTTTTATGCAATGGAAAGCAATATTATCAATGTCGCAAAGGTTAAATTCACGTGTCAATTAAAAAAAAAAATTTTTTAATAAAAAATAATTTTTTTTTTGAAAATAATTTTTTCAAAAAAAAATTATTTCACAAAATTTTCCCAGTCGGGCCTAAAAAGTGACTCGGTCGGGTTACCGGAAACACAACATTATTTTGTTTTGGCCTTAGTATTTTTGCCCCTCAGTACATTTGATCCTTCGGGCATTGAAAAATTATCTGGAGAGTAACAAAAATCTGGACAAAAACATATGGACGGCTAGAACTTGCTGAGTAAAGGTCCCATGAAACAAGACATACACATCACAGTCACTAAAACATTGGATTATAACATTATCAGTGTGTTATTAAAGTAAGTAAGTAAAAGTCATGTCCGGTGACAATGTGCTATTGACAATGTTACATACAGATTTATAAAGTGCAAGGTAATATGACTAGCAGTCATTAGGTTTATATTAGATTCATAACTGTAATTGTCATGGCAAAATTTTAAAGCTCTCTGGACTAAGCTGGTGGCCTGTGCTTAGCTTTTAAGTAGTGTTTTAGAAATTTCAAGATTGCTCTTGCAATTAAGAATCCAATCTAATAGCCTATTTGCCGTAAATGGTTTATTTTTGACGGGCTGCTGTTAAATGTCTGACTGTGTGCCACGAGCCAGTGTGCTATTTTACAAAATGTGTCTTTGAGCTTGACCCCAGCAGTCTCTTCTGTAACCGGACTTGACTTTTGAGAGCCGACAGGAAATAGTTTGGACAAGAGTGATCAGAAATGTCTGTCTCTCTGTCTAGACTTTAGACATCGTGTTTGTAATCTTCATCATTTACAAGGGAAACTTCAGTTCGCCAATTCTTTTTTTGTATGGGGGTGAGTGGGGTGAGACACCCTTTGATTCCACTATGATTCCTCCAGTTCACCATTTATTTGTGGGTGGGGTAAGGTGTATGTCATTTAAAAGGGAAAAGTCAGTATGTCGATAACTTTTTTATGAGCTGAGGTGGGATGCATGCATCGTTTCCTGGATGATTCCACCAGTTCGTCATTTTTTTGTGGGAGGATTATGACCATTATGCTCGTGAAGCTGTGAGTTTTGAGGGGGTGGTGTGCATCTCTGGTGGATTCTCTTCCACTGGTTTTTGTAGCTTGAATCCAAGGGGTGGGCAACTTTGGCCTTGAAGCAAAAGGAGACTTATGACAGCCAGCTGTGTGACTGCATGGACTTTGGGCTGGGTTGTTGTGTGACCCTGTCTGTCTCTTTATCTGTGTCTCTCTATATATATCTCTTCTGTATCTGTCTATGTCTGTGTCTGTCTGTGTCTGTCTGTTTATGTCTGTCTCTGCCTCTCTGTCTTGTGTGGTCAAAGAAGACAAATGTTGTCAGGACAATTTCTCTATTGTGGTGAATAGCAGCTGATTCTAGGGTTTGTAATATAATGTGATATTGTAGTATAACCTCCACATCATTGTAATGTAATGCTACGGTTAGTAGCGTAAGTTCATTTATTATATGCCATTGTTGGGCGAAATCAAATCACAATTCGATTTAAACCTTGATTTAAATCTCACCTAAGAAAAAGATTAGTTTGGAAAATAAAGATTGACCTGTGTAGAGATTAGTAACGGTTAGGATATGTGTCGAAATAGAAATTGACTTGTATGGAAGGCAGGTAATCCCATGTTTAAATATTTACTTAAGGAGTGTTTAAGACTGCCCTTGTAACCTGTGAAACTACCCATGTGATGACAATTGCAATGTGGTTTTTTAATAAGGGCATCTCAAGACATTGGGGCCAATTAGCTCACTTCCCAGTTCTGCCTTTGATTGCTTAGATTGTGATTGTTTGTAATGCCAGAGTAACTATCTTGTGATCAATTAAGTTTTGTTTAGTTCAGTCAAGTTCAGATCTGATCTTAATACTGCTCTTTTTTTTACTTGTCCTTGTTGCTGTGTATTCTGTCTATATTGCCTTCTCTGTGTCTTTCTGTATTACCTTCTGTATCTTTCTGTAGTACCTATTGTCTTTCTGTATTACCCTGGATGTATCTTTCTATATTACTGTCTTTGTATATTACCCTCTGTGTCTTGTTATATAACCCTCTGTGTATGTCTGTATTACTCTCTGTGTCTTGTTATGTTACCCACTGTGTCTTGTTCTGTTACCCTGTCTGTGTAACAGTTTCTCTTTCTCTGTATCTCTCTGAGTATAACTGCCTAGAAGGCCGCTCTGTATCCTAGCTGTCTCTCCGTCAGTATCTGTGTGTGGCTTTCTCTGTATGTTTGTGTACCTGTACTATACTCCATCCATTTCTCGTCTCTGCCTGCCTTGATCTCGTTCGCTTTCTCAGCCTTACACTTCTTTCCCAGTGTTTGGGTGAATTCTGTATAAGATGGATGCAAGGCCTGTTGTAAACAAATCCGAATGTTGATGTGTTTGGAAAGGGTTTGCCTCTGCCGGTCCGTCCGGTCCCTCTCTCCCGGTCCCTCTCTCCCGGTCCCTCTCTCCCGTCATGTCTAGACCAGTGTTGTTTGCGGTGCTCCGTATCATTAAACAGTTGTAAAGTCAGTCCTTTAGAAGTCTCTCGGTTGCACGACCATGGAGAGGCACTGTGCCATTTGGATGCTATCTTCCGAAGACTTTGGACACTCTTGGCTCGTTGTTAATGGTCTGTTCCATCCAGTTGTTATAGATGCTATCTTCCTAAGACTTGGGGATCTTTTTTGGCTCTTGGTTAATAGGTCTGTTTGATTCGATTGTTATAGATGCTGTCTTCTTAAGACTTGGGGATCTCTTGGCTCCTTGTTAATGGTCTGTTCAATCCGATTGTTACAGATGCTATCTTCTAAAAGTTTCGGATCTTTTGGCTCTTGGTTAATATATCTGTTTGATTGTTAGAGATGATAATATCGTCCTGAATCTCTTGGCTAATGGTTTTTTCAATCCAAGTCTTGTAGATGCTATCTTCCTAAGACTTGGGGATCTCTTGGCTCTTGGTTAATGGTCTGTTCAATTCATTTCTTATAGATGCTATCTTCCTAAGACTTGGGGATCTCTTGGCTCTTGGTTAATGGTCTGTTCAATTCATTTCTTATAGATGCTATCTTCTTAAGACTTGGGGATCTCTTGGCTCTTGGTTAATGGTCTGTTCAATTCATTTCTTATAGATGCTATCTTCCTAAGACTTGGGGATCTCTTGGTTAATGGTATGTTCAATCCAATTCTTATTGATGTTATCTTCCTAAGACTCATGCTAGATACGTTTCTGATCTGTGCTCCCATCTTTAGGGGCTGGGAGTGATCTCACGGTCCTTGAACTTGGGGCGCCTAAGTGGGGTACCCATGAACTCCCATATATTAGCCAATAGACTGGAGTTCACGTGCTACCCTGGAGGGCTTTGATGTCTTCGTCTGTGGCTGCATGTACTGGGTTTATCGGCTCCTAAGGATTTCTTTTATATTCTGGTTGCTAATGGTGACAGGAACCCCTTTGATGGGATCACCCTTGGGTGGTTGACGGGAGGGGTGGTGGAGGAAGCTGTACTTGATCTTTGCCGTTTGTGATTAATACTTGCAGGTCTTTGTAACAGTCGCTCCTAAGGGTTTAGTGTCTAATGTGTTGCTATGTCTATATATATATAATTTATATATGTACTATAATAATGGTGATGTATATATATATATATATATAATGCACAGCTATTTATACATTAATGAGATATACAAAGTAGCTGATAACTATATGTGTGTATGAGCATGTAGTACTGGTATGTGTGCATGTATCTATATGTATTCATGTATTTATGCATATATATATATATATATATATAATATATGAATGTAGGTATACATTATGTTTTTATGGATGTATGTGTCCATGTGTGCATATATCTATGTATGCATGCATGTGTGTTTGTAAGTATTTATTTATGTTTGTATATATTTTAGCATTTATATTGTATCTTTAGGCTTGTGGCTGTGATAGTGTTGCTTAACAAGTGCATTATAATAATAGCAAGTATTTTGTTGTTAGCAATTGTTCATATGTAGCACTTTCCAGCAACAAGATGCTTGGCCTTTGCTGACTCTTTTCTATAAGCGACTGAAAACCATTCGCAGTTTTGTATTGTCATGTCCGGAGCACCGGTTACAAGTTTATCTCAGATTGGCGCTATATAAATTTACGATTACAATTACGTGTTATATCTACGTTCCAGATGTATTGCTTCATTTTCATTGCATATTTATCTGCAAGCATTTTCTGACAGCAGTTTTCTGATAGCACTTGACGTATTAATACTCTGTCGGCATGCCTACATGAAGCACAATAGGATAACGTGCCCCATATGGGACTCTGATGCCCATGAAAGTGCTGGCAGGGTGCACTTCTTTTGTGTACTTTGTTTATTCATTACTTTATTTATCAGATGTTTGTGTCTAATGTACTTATACGTGGGCTTATTTATGGGGTTGTTTTATGGGTTCAACTCCCACCCCTCCCCCACCCAAAATAAATGTAGTACTGTTGTTAAACACTGAAAAGGTAGAAAAATGTCAAATGAAAACCCCGCAAAAACTAAAAACGCCACAAAATTATTTCCTGGCTATGTCCTTGTACGAATGTACGTGTGTATGTATGTATGTATGAGGGCTTTTATAGAGCGCATTTGTAGGAAACCTTTGAAAAGCGCTGAACTGTTGTAGCTTGTTTGTTTGTCTGCAGTAATCCTTCAAATGCCTGGCAACCGGATCAGTGTAAGCCCCACGAGGTCAACGTCTCTATGGTCGGGGGAGGTCAAACGAACAAGCAGGTGAACGGCGGCACAACCCAGGCGGGCATCGCCCAACAGCAGACGGGAGTCGTTGACGGGAACGCGGCCACCCTCGGTCCCCTTCCGCCCGGGTGGGAGCAGGGAGTGACCGCCGAGGGAGACATTTACTACATCAACCACAACAATAAGACGACCAGTTGGTACGACCCTAGACTGCGTAAGTAGCTTTAAAGGGTTTCTGTCAGGATTATTGTGAGATTTTTGTATACTTCTTCTGGTCTTTGACCCACGAGGGTTTTAAATGTCGTGGTATTGTTCTCGTGCTCATCTATGACTGCTTTATGCCGGTGTACCTGGCGCATCAGGTACATCAGGTTATGAAGAGATGTTGTGTGTGCGGATTCGAGTCTCCTCCACTGATACTGTTACTGTGTAGGGACATTGAGCAAGTCCTTCACTCACTAGTGTTCAGTGCCATCGATTGATGCATGGTCATTAGATGGTGGTGCTTATTAAATGCATGATGATGATGATGATGATGATGATGATGATGATGATGACGACGACGACGACGACGAAGTTCGTCTCTCTTGTGTTTTTTTTCTGGAGGAAAGTGCTGGACTCGGTTCGGTTGTTTCTCATTGTTGGAGGTTGCTGTATTGCAGACAATTTTGTGTGTGAATCCTAGCCACAATACTTAAGATCAGTTCTTATTCACCAGACTTACCATTATGCAATGAGGTTATCTGATTGCCTTTCTCTGGTAATATCTATAACTAGAAATGCTGTTAGTGAATGAGCTTTTTCGGTTGCTGGACCGAGACTTTGGAACTCTCTCCCTGTGTCTGTCCGTTCTGCTCAGTCACTTGTTCATTTCGTTCTCAACTTAAAATTTGTTTATCCACGATAGGCTGCCTTTACGAACTGACCTTCTGGATATTAACCTGATTATGACTTGATATTGATGTGCCATTGGTTGACACCTTGTGCATTAGACTCTGCTGCAATATAAATTTTAAATTACAATTTAATTAAAAGAATTACGATTATTACGATCACAGTTTTAAGTTTACTGTTATCTAATTTGGTTGGTCTTATTTGACAGCCTTTTAATTGACTTTCAAACGTCATTCTTGGTAAACGTGCTCATTTGTCTCACGCCGCTATCTCTCCACCGACGGCATGTCTGTTCTGTGTGGGTTAAACTTTGCTATGTAGCACTGTTAGGCTGATTATTAATGTAAGAGTTAGGCTGATTTCAGGAGCACGTTTTCACTGCATGAACTTGAACCTTTGGTCATGTAGCTGTTTAACTGTTGATACTCCAACTTCGTTTGGGGATTTCAAATGTTTTTTTCTCCAGTAACTGAAATGCGAGCACATTGCACAGTTGAGCTTCTGTGTAGGCATATCTAATCTACGGTAATATTAAAGTCAGACTACACTGGGTAAGCACGGTCCGAACATGGGAACCTTATATGGCGTGGCACCCATTCAAACGGTCTGCAGTGGTGAACGATCTCACCCAATCAATTCATTGAAAAATGAGCAGGATTGAGGTCACATGGTCACAATAGAAAAACGTTTATGTTTACAAGTAATCAAAATCTGTTTAATGATTTTTTATAGTGCTGTTATAAATCTTACGTTACATTACATTTCGTATTTTTTTCTGTCTACAGCAAGGCACCTGCAGAAGCCGGGGGCACTGAAGGTCAGCCCCGGGGGTCAGCCACAACAACCGGGATCACAGCACGGACCCCTTTCGCAGCTGTCCCAGTCGAATCCGATGGCCAAGCAACAGGTGCAACCGGCGGTTGTCCAGCAGGCCGGCCACATGGCGAAGCAACAGCAGCAACAGTTTCTACAACAACAGCAACAACAACAACAGCAACAACAACAGCAACAGAACCAGATGCTGATGAAGCAGCTTCCAACCAACGCACAGATTCGAGCATCATCCGCGATGCAGCTGTCTCCAATGAACCAACAGCCACAGCAGCAACAGCAGCAGCAGCAACCCATGCGGGTGATGTGCGTTGCCGATCAGATCAGACTTGAGCTTCAGAAGCTGCACAAGGAACGAGAGAGACTGGCTCGTGAACAGGATGAAAACAATCGAAGGGTACGTCCCCCCGTTTTGAGGGGAAAAAATAGCGGTGTCTTTGACCCCTCTTTTTCTAAATACAGTTCTCAAAATAATCTATTGATAGCGCACAGAATTGAAGCCTCGTAAGGTTAAGATGGATGGGGCACGTGTAGTGGTATGTTTTGTGCCTTGTAACTGGAGGTTGCAGGTTTGAATCTACCTCAAGCCACTGCGTAGCAACCCTGGACAAGTTACTCACCCACAATTGTCTGTGATTAAGGCAATGGGGAACCACCTCACTCATCTCATCCCCGGGTGGCATAAACAGACCTGCCTTTGGGTGGAGAACTCATCATCATCAATGTTCAGATCCAAATGCACAAGATAATTTAATTACAGTTTAATTAGCCATTCAAGGACAGAGTTATTTAATGAACATGATTAATTCTATCCATTCCACATTCATTTTTTTTCTTGAGAGTAAGCCTTGAGGGATCATTTCAGCCTTGGAGTTAAAACAGTCAGTTATGATTATTATTTTAATCATAACAAATTTTAATTCATTACGAGCATTCAGTTTTATAGTCCATCATTGTAAAGCTTGCAGAATTCGTCCTTGAAGTGTATTGTAGAGGTTCGAAATTAGGAGGTGACTTGTAGGTTGTTCTGTTAGGTTTTATGATTTGTATTCAAAGGAATGAGAGATGATTTCAACAGAGAAAGAAGTGGAAATAAATTTCCTATGTGATTTCTCACAAATCAATTGCGCAGTTAGGAAGTTAGAGCACGTTTCCCAAGATCTATGTCTAATTTCGAGCATAAATTTCATCCGACACTGAGACCATATAATCACTGCAGCTATTGTTCCGACGAAATAGGGAAATGTTTCTCTTCCAATAAGATTTGTGTGTTCTGTTCAGTATACATGCAAACAGTGATAGTAGACGTCGCCAGGTAAGCCAGGGAAACAATGGCTTATCAGGTACACCTCGTTCCTTTGTACTACGGTCGATGGTGTACGCCATGTGCAGGATAACACTGTTTTAGTTCTGCGTTGTGTTTGTTTGTATTTCTGGGGGTTTGTTTTATGTTTTCGGGAGCCACGATCTGCCGAGCTGGTGCAGTTTGGATTCGCAGAGAATTTCTGGATTTTGTTTCTGCTTTGCGTTTTTGGTGGAATGTTTTATTTTTTCCAAGTTCATTGTTTTATTTTTTTGGTGTTATTCATTTGTTTATGTTATTCTTTTGTCTGTATGTTATAATTCTGTAAGTCATTTGTTTGCATTTAAAATTGTTTTCGTAAGTTTGTTTATGTAATTTGATCACTTTGTTTTGTGTTTTTGGCAAATGGTTGGACAGAATGTTAGTTATTTGTGTATGTACCTGTGGTTTTCAATTATGCCTAAGAATTTTTTGTTTTTTTTGCATCATGAGCAGATATCAGGAAATTTGTCAGTGTACTTTTGTAATATTTTTTCACATTTATTTTATTCTGTGATGGGTGTAAAGTGTTCAAGTCCTACCATGCTAACAGCTCACTACTAGAGTTATTTATTACTTATTATTATATAAATATACACCAGACATAAATGCGTGATAATTGAAAAAAACTGTTAAAATAGGGCCATGGACAGGACTGCTTGAAGTAAATTAAAGTTACTACCTGGAAAGAAGAGCCATTTTATTAGAAATTTTGCTGAAAATATAAAAAAAACCTGAATGATAATTGAATTCCCTTCAGTTATGATTCAAATTGGAGGACAGAAATGTTTAATTCAATTGGGTGACTACTTGCTAAGAATAGACATTACTACTTGCTAAGAATAGACATTTTAATTGGCCACTTCAATTAACTTTGCTGAAAATTTAGGATAAAAACTTGAATGAAAATTGATACAAATATGCAGATTATAGGAGCTATGCACAGAAATACTAGAATTGAAATAAGATGACCAGCTGCTAAGAAGAGTCTGTTTTAATTAATCATTTTAATTGACTGTTATAATTAGCAATTTGCTTTAACTATGTATTATCATACATGAGCTGTCACTTTGAAAGGTATGACTGTCAATGTAAGAGGATCTAATTATTCACTTTATGATCTCGGCCACTGGCTTCTGTTTTGTGTTTGCTGTCCAATATCTGTCATGTGTTTGTATGTCTGAATGTATGTGTATGTATTTATGTATCTGTTTACGTATCTTTCTCTATGCTTGTCGATGGTCTAGTGGTTAGTGTGCTGGGCAGTGATCCGAGAGGTCGGGAATTCAGATCCCCACTAGGGCAGAAATATGGTTCGAGATTTCTGTTTTATCTGAGCCCCTAGCAAACTCAGCTGTAATGATTACACTGACCATGCACTATCATTGGCCGCTGAGACGGTGAGGAGAGTACTGGCCATTCACCCTAATATGCCAAGGCTTAGAAAATGAAGTCGCTAGCACTTCATACCCTTGGCAGCTTCTCAGGCTAGCTTAGGGCACTGCTCCTCCTTCTCCTCATCGTTCTTCTCCTCCTGCTCCTTCTTCTCCTCCTCCTGCTTTGATGCAATGTAATGTTACTGCTGTAATGTAGGGCACTGCTCTTTATAGCATCTTCCTTGTTGGTGGCACGAGTTCTTGCCAAACTTACGAACTGTTAATTCATGGCAGATTTCCTGTCGGCTCTCGTTTCAGACAGTTCTATTTTCTTCTTTTGTCATTTTGTGTTGTTTGTTTTCCATCGTCTTGCTTTTTTATATTCCTGCCTATTTATTTTCCTTTATTGTCTCCAGTTACAGCACATGTCTAGTTTTGTAATCAGCATTTGTAGCAAAGGATCGAGATACTGTTCTCATCAGTAGCTGTCTTACTCTGAACCTGTGTGTTCCTTTGTATCATACCTGCATTCCTTTGTTTCCCTGTGTACCTTTGATCCTCTCTGATTCATTGTAGCTATGTTCCTCTGGACCTGTGTTCCTATTAGGGGGTGCTGGATTGGCAATTTTTACCGATTTCAGAATCCGGATGGTACCAGGATAGTTGGCCTGTTTTTTTGCCGAATCCGGATTCGATCCGATTAATCGGCCATATTTTTTTAATTTGGTTCTAGGCACTGTTTGTTACTCCGCAATCGCAGAAAATAAAAAAGCAATATCTTGTATGTTCTCGTGAGATGTAATTCAAACGAATTGTATTATTTTACACGAACTTTCAATTATAAAGATTAAAGATTACCGCAGGAGGTCGCCAAAACAGGTTACTATTTTTGTATTAACGAAAAAATAAATTGTTTTTGGTCAAAAATATTTCCGGATCAAGATTCGGCCACACCCTAGTTCCTATGTGGTCCTGTGTAAGTGTACATCTTTACGTTCCATTATACCTGTTTTTCTGTGAATCTTTGTTCATCTGTGAGCCATTGTTCCTTTGTAACTCTGTACTCGTTGTTCCTGTGTTCACCTGTTCTTGTGTTATTCTGTGTTACCTTTATTCCTGCTTTCATGTTCCTGCGTGTACCTTTATACCTCTCTATTTCTTTTTTCCTCCGTGTCCTTTGTACGTTTTTCCTCTGTATGTGTGTTCCTCTGTATGTGTGTTCCTCTGTATGTGTGTTCCTCTGTATGTGTGTTCCTCTGTATGTGTGTTCCTCTGTATGTGTGTTCCTCTGTGTTCCTTGGTACCTTTGTGCCTGTGTCTGTGTCTATTCCTCTGTGCCTCTTTCCTCTGTGAGACCATTTTCCTCGACCCTATGGTGCAAATATTGAAACAGTTGCTCATTCTTGACTGATGTAATTCTGCTTTGGCTGATTGGTAGAATGCTTGCCTATCACCTCACCGCTTGGGATTCAAATCCAAGTGTGTCATACCAGGTCGAAAGTCTGTTGCTAATCGGTCTAATCTAATCTAATCTTATGCCTTCTATAGCACCGTTATCATTATGCACAAGGCTTTAATCGATGTTTGCGTTGAGTGAAATCAAGGTGAACAATCCTTTTGAGAACCACGGTTGAATCCAGTAGGCATAAGGAACACTTGTTTGGCCGTATTTCATTGTGCTGTATTATAATGGCTTTGTAATGTGTTATATTGTAATGCATTGCAAAGTATTATTGTATTGTATTGTATTGCATAGCAATAATAATACCTAACTGTACTGTATAGCTTTGTAAATTTACATTTATTCTTGTAAGTATTGCTTAGTTACAACACAGTCGATTATATTTAAATCGCTAAAACCACTGACTTTTCAGAAAACATTTCTTCTGTGTTTCTGTGCATTGTTGACCCATAAAGAGCAACTCTTATAAATAGCTGGTTCTGTAACAGGTAAGTAAGTCCGGTTATTAATAAACATGGGACCTGCCAAAATCTAAATTTATGTTTCTGGTGAGTTGTTCTTGTTTTGCCACCTCTGCTTATACCTGTCAGTTCGCGGCATGATGTTTCATGATGGATGTGATAGATAGGAATCAGGAATGCCTCTATCTGTGGTCTGGTGCGAATTGCTTATCGTTACACACCCTGCAGCTGGCCAGAAATATCTGCACCGGTTCAAGTTGTTCAGTAGTTTTTCTCCAGCATTCTTTAAATCCGATAGTAGTTGAGGATTTCGTTTTAGCATATAGGATGTCATGTTTCTGGTGGGGTTGAACTCGTTCCAGATTTTTGGTGGTAATGTTGTAACCGTTAAGCTTGTTTTTTTCGGTGCAGTTGTCTGGTAGCGGGTGCTGTTATATTTGTAACTGTTGCGTAAGCATAGGTGCTGTTTTGTTGCATACAGCGAAACTTGCTTATCAGAGAATTGACGTTTGTTGTTGAAGCAGTAGCTTAGGCCAAAACAAAATAATGGTGTGTTTCCGGTAACCCGACCGACCCACTTTTTTAGGCCCGACTGGGAAAAAATTTTGTGAAAAAATTTTTTTTGAAAAAATTAATTTTTTTTTAAATTTTTTCACACATTTTTTTTATTGACACATGAATTTAACCTTTGCGTACCAGAGGTGCAGATTTGCAACATTGATAACACTGCTTACCTTGCCAGAGTTATGTAAATAAGGGCACCATTAATTATCTATGCAAAATTGGCCTTGGCAGGGTGAAATATGATGACGATATATTCGTTTATTATTATACAACAATACAGCATTGCATAAAATTATTTTACAAAATAAAATTTTTTTCCTACCTACCTACCCATTTTTTAAAACCACTGTTACCGGAAACACACCTATATTTTTTTTTGGCCTTATAAGGGATTTGGCGTTCTATTGCATTCAGGAGCAGTTGCATGTGAGGGGATTGACATTGTCTTGTTGCTTGGAGTAACAACTGGTCACGGAATTATTGATCTATTGTTAGATTACTGTTGCTGTGTATGTATTTCAGCAGAGGAGAGCCTGTTCAATCACAGGACTGTCCATCCAAATGAGCAAACGTTGATACTCCTAGATGCATATAACTTTGAACAGTGGATTATCCTTTACAGGTGTTGCAGTGCATTTGAGCAGTTTTAGTTCCCTTGAAGAGGCGCTATATAAATTCCCAAATGAATTTGGCAAGTGCGTTAAATGTGCTACATAAGTGCTTTATTACATTACTTTATGTTGTTTCGTTGCCTACAGGAGCAGATGCTGATCAAGGAATTGATGACCCAGCAGATGTTGCAGTCGGGCGCTGGCCAGGGAGACAGTCTATCTGGACTGGTTCCGTCGAATCTCATGGTTCCACAGGCCATGCAGCAGCAGATGAACATCAGCGGAGTCGATCCGTTCCTTGGTCAGACCGTCGTCGGACCGGACATGCACGCCAGGCAGAACAGCGGAGACAGCGGACTCGGTAACTGCTACAGCCTACCACGAACGCCCGAAGACTTCCTCGGAAACGTCGATGTACTCGACCGACACGACCTGAGTAACCAATCATAGGATTTGCTGTCGTTGTTGCTGTTGTTGTTTCTGTTGCTGGTGTCGTTGTTGTTGTTGCTCTTGTTGTCTGGCGCTTTTATTTGTTGTTTTTGTTGTTGTTTTTTGTTGCTGTTTTTTGTTGCTTTTGTTGTTGTTATGCATTTATTAAGCATCAATTAATAGCGCTGAGCTATTGTGAGTGAAGGACTTGCTCAAGGTCCCTAACCACTAGCCGTCCTGGGGAGGAGTATCGAACCTGTACTCTCCGCGTTACAAGGCGATTGGGTATACGGTAGATCTTGGTCATGGTAGATTAAGTGAGAATGGATTAGAACAGAATGTAATGGATTAGAGGAGATTGGCTTAGAGTTCACTCGATTTGAATTTAGAGTTGTTTGGATCAGATTAGAATAGTTTCAAAGTTTGGATGAGACCAGAGTAAGACTGGAGTAGAGAGTAGCCGATTGGAAAAGAATAGTTTGTTCCAGGTTAGAATACGTGGGAATAGGAAGTCTGAATAAAGACTAGGTTGAAGGAGATTTGATGATAATAAATTATCTAATCTAAGAATGACTTCTGTGACATCGGTCGATGTTTGCTACAAATGAAATTGCTGTAAAAATAAAGGTCAGAAAGAAAAGCCAGGTCGATGTTAATAATTTCCCGCTTTCTAGTTGAGGACTTGTTTTGCTAGACTGGTTCTTTAAATTAATATATTGCAATTTGCTTCTTGTTGCTGGTCTCCTGGCAATTGGACTTGGACTTCTACTTGGCATTTCTGACATGATGCAGTGATCATGAGTAGTAGTAGTTTCAGTTTAACGACACTGTGATAACAAAGATCATTAGTGTCACTCTCCTCCTTCATCCGGGCTTGGGACTGGCACTAGTGCACGGACGTGCAGGGGAGGAGTTAGTGGTCATGAATAAGCTCGCTTAGCTGTCAAGTAGTGCTTTAGAAATTTTGAGAGTATGATTACAGGTGCAAGTTAACTCCGCCACTGCACGTCTGTGACACTACTACCAGACGGTGCCAGTCCCAAGCCTGGATGAAGGAGGAGGGCGACGCTAATGATCTTTGTCTTCGTACAATGTCGTTAAACAGAAACTACTGCTACTTTGAAAAATTTCTGGTTATTTTATGCAAGACTGCACGTTGCACGTTGGTGTGTTGGTTATTTCATTACAGACAGCCTTCAGAAAAAGCAGCAGCAGCATCTTGCTCAGCAGAAGCAACAGGTCTGTGACTTTGGAATGAATCAACGACCAGGGTCATTAGGTGCACTCGACATGGCGTCGCTGAACGACCCGTCATCCGTCGAACCAATGTCGATGGACAGCGACGAACTTGTCTCGACACTGACCGTTAGTCGGATTTAATATTATCTCATCTTTAATCCAGTTTCAGTAAATTTTCGTTTCGGCATCCCTAATTCTAGCGAATCGTTTAAATGTCCCCAATTATAGCATTTCAGCATCCCCAATGATATCATATAATTTCAGCACCTCCAATTATAGCATATCGTTTCAACATCCCCAGTTATGGCTTATTGTTAAGCATCCCAAATTTTAGCATATCAGTTCAGTATCCACAATTATAGCATCGTTTCAGCATCCACAATTACGTCTAAAATTATAGCTAAATCGTTTCTTTCATTCACAATTGCACAGCACCATCGATTGATGCTTAGTCATTAGATGGTGATAAATAAATGTGGAATAATAATAGTAATTGAAGTTACAGCAATCTTTATAATGGTAATGGCATTCCAACCTGGTGCTGTAATACATGTAGATCACAAGCATGGGTGTTAGTTTAATTTTGGAGCGTCATCGAATGACACCTCGTACATTAGAGTAACAATATAAACGACTTCTTCAGCCTAGATTAAGTTAGGGAGATCAGATTAGTTTGTAATAATAACTGCAACAATCTGTTTACTCATTCCTTCATTATAGCATCATCAGTTGCAAGGGCATAGCCAGGAAATAATTTCGGGGTTTCCATTTGACATGGTCGCAGAGTAAGGGCTCAGTTTTGAAAAGTTAAGTGTTTTTTCGGGAAATTATTTATTTTGGAATTTGAACCCGTAAACTCCCCCCAAATGTGCCCATGATTAGTAGTGAACTATTAATAGGGTTGGATTTGATTAGATTAAGGATGTTTATGCTTAGTGTTTCATTTTTTTTCTAGGATGATTTGGAACTGGGACGAGACTTCTTGGATATGCAGATGATGGACATTCTTCTGTGAGAAAGTCTGCAACAAACAGTGTAATCCTGGTCAGAAAATGTCCGTAAAGAATTTGATCGGCCAGCGTCGATCGGTCGGTCATTCGATCAACAGTTTTTTGTGAAAATGATCGTTCAGTACAGTGCCTTTTAATCTGTGCCGTTTTGGTTTTAATTGCAAAATTGGTGAATCATTTCTCGTTGCCTGAAACGTTCAGCTCTAGAATCTTTTTAATCGTTGTAACTTGTCTTTGTTGCGCTAGTTTTGTTGCACTGTCAATGTCGCACTGCGATTTGGATTCTGCAAAGGTTGCAGAAGTTTGGCTTAATTTGTTGTGCTTTTAATTTTAAAATCCATGAATCATGCAGATGTTCTAAAGATTCATGTTAGTTTTAGCTGGTGCCAACTATTTTCCGCAGTGGTATATAACGCGCTGATTGCAAGTGGATGTGGAGTATGGTTCAAAATTTCTGTTAGCAGTTTGCTCACCTAAATTTTCTGTCTGATAAATTGGGAAACTGGATGGGCAGTGTAGGGTAAATTGCTGAAATTTGCCAGTCCCACACGCAGTCTGCTTCGGGGAGACCCGCTTATTCACTGATGCTATTCAAGTAAAATTGTAGGAGTTGAGTTGCTGGTTCTTTTTATTGTGGGGCAAAATGAAGACTAGGATGTGGGGAAAAAATAATACAACCCAGTTTTCAAGCATCTAGAGAAAATGCCTCGAGAAAAGAGTTCTTTGAGCAGTGAATATGTAAAATCACCCAACTCCAGAAAACATGAATTGAGGGAATAATTAAGTCTTTGGATGCATCAAATACACAGTTTCTTGAGATGAATTTGTTGAACAACGACTTGTGTATTTCTGGCCAGAGTACTCACTCTCTTGATATTAAACAGGGCACTGCTACAGAGCATAGTTTCACACAGTGGCACAATGCAAGTTTTACTGTGCACAACAAGCATATCATATAGTAGACAAAAGCTTTAATTGGAACAGTTTCGTATGATTACTTTTTGAATGCAAAGAGTTTGACCAAAGATATTTTGAAACGAGAATCCAATTGTAAGGAAACGTCAAGCCAATTAAAGAAGTTTGTACTGATTACGATGATGTTGTACAGGTTGTTGGTCTGACTTGAGAATTTTTCAATCAATGCATTGTTCAGTATATGTTAATTTTTCTCATTTGATTTATACCTGCATTTCATTCTGCCGTCTGATTTTTGCCAAGTTTTACTTCAAGTGGGACACGGTTAGAGCGTTTGCCTTGTAACGCAGATAGTACGCGTTCGAGCCTCCTTCCCTGAGACGGTTACTGTGTAGGGACCTCAAGCAAGTCCTTAACTCGCTCTTGTTCAATGCTGTCAATTGATGGCGCTGAACAAGAGTGAGTCATCAGATTGTGTTGCTCAATGAATGCAGAAATTATAACATCAAATATTAAAATTAAATTAACTCTTAGGATGTAACCAAAATGTACAAATTTATTTAAATTTACTGAGACGCAAATGTTCAATGTATTCTTTCAAAGAAATGTTGTGAAGCCATTGAGGAAAAACAAAATGAGATTACATTTTAAGAGCTGTTTAGTAGCATGACAGCTTTGTTTTTCGACAGTATTACATTTCTGAGAAATAGTTGCGGCATTGTTTATTTATAAAGTTTTGTTTCTGGACGAGGTGTAGTCTCAGTTTTTGGTTGATCAATGAAGGTGCACAATTGACGAATGGCTAGCTTGCTGAACTGCCACCAGGGCAGGAATTTGTTTCGAGATCTTGGCCATATTTTCGTCCTTAGCCAACTCAGCTATAGCTAGCACGTTGATGGTACACTTTCAGTGACCTGTATAATTTTGTGAAAATGCTTACCTGATATTAAGCAGCAAGGGAGAGGGCTGGCCACCTGCCCTTGTATGCCAAGGCTAAGAAAAATGAGGTCGCTGGCAATTCATAGCTGCCTCACAGGCTAGCTTAAGAAATCAGTCTTCATGTAAAGGAATTACTGGCGCACGGTTTCTGTGCAGAAATATAATTTTTTTGCGTTGAACAGCGGGTAACTTCAGTTTGCGAAGTTCTAACTGTATCTAGGTTTCAGTTGGCCAGGTTTTTTTAAAACACCAGAACCAGCAAAATTGCCAGTACTAGGACAGTGTTGATATAAATGTATGTAGCATACATCCCAGTTCCCGTGCATTTTAATAACTGATTTTAATACGGCGGGTATTATGTTGTTATTACCGTGCTAGTTTATTGTTGTTGAATCGATCAGTTTTAGTATTTTTCAAAATGTAATTGAAATCATGTTAGTAAAATGTTATTACCTGTGTAACGAGAAGTTGATTGACAAGTGTGTTATTTACACAATGGATACTGTGTTACTTGATCACTGTAGTTTTGGCACAGCTTTCTCTCGCATCTTTATTTTGAAACTGTATCTGTAACCCAGCGCGGAGCTATGAGATTAAAATTATTACAGTTATCTGTGCTATGATATGTGATGTGATTATGTAGAGATTGAGCAAATCCTGCTTGTATTATTGAGTATAATTGTATGAATGCCAAACTTGTTATCCGCTAGTGTTTTTCGTCGCTGTTATCGGTTCCATTAACGTGTAAACGTTAACACACCTGAATCGTGTAAATAGCTGTTGATATTATTGTGACTTCGCCGTAGTGAAAACAATCGAGAGATTTTTCTGAACAAGACCGATATATCGTTTTGTGTCCTGCTATTACGAGATCATTTCATGTTCATCGGTTTGGCTTAGTGTTGTGCAATTTGTGATAACATGTGCCTTTTTTAACAATTTGCAAGTTTTGTCGTGTTTCATGATTGGAAAATCCACCTTCGTGTCGAAAGTTTTTATCGCGCTGCCAAACTAAACTCATGTCGACAAGCGACGTAGTTGCATAGTTGCCTGGGTTCAAATCCGTGCAAAGTCGACAATTATCGACAAGTCTGTGAGAGTGCTGTCTAGCGTTTGAATTGATATTTTTGCACTGGCAGTTTGGAAAACAGATTCTCCAAGTATGATTTTTGAGGGGATGTCGTTGATACGAGTGCACAGTTTGTAGTTGCGCTGATTGTGAAATGAACCGTGGCTTTGTAGTGTATTGCGTTCAAGAGTGTATGGCCTTTCAGTTGTAGGCTAATGAGCCTCATTCAAGCTTTCTTTGTGCACCATTAAGTAGCAAGGTGGCTGATTGGTTAGAGCGCTCGGCCGGTAATGCAGAGAGTATGGGTTTGAGCCTCATCCGAGGCAGTTACCGTGTATGGACCTGGAGCAAGTCCTTCGCGCACAATTGCTCTGCGCCATTGATGTTCTGTCGTACGGTCGTGTGTGCACTTCTGAACTTTGGAAGGAGGGCAATATCAGATGCAGTTGTAGTATTAAGCCACGGTGATTGGTTGAGCACGCATTCTGTCGTCGTCGCTTGTTTTGCAGTTTCTTTCATCATCGTATGTTCTGTTTTCGCGGTTTACAGACGTGCCTGCAAAAATTTAGTGACAAACAGATCTTGTTGATGATTATTCAGGTTCAATTCTGCAGATGGTTTCGCTTTTGCAACTTAGGCTAGATCAAAAATTAATTTTGATATAGTAGTGTTTTAGAAATTGCATGTTATAATTTTCATCTAACATCTTCTGACGAATTATTAATTTTGTTACTGAAGGTATTGCCAAATAACATTTTTAGTATTCAATCATTTTATTGATTAAAGAATTATAATTTTATGAACTGAAGTATTTATGCAGGACACAGTGGTCGATTGGTTAGTGCGCTCACCTTTTAACGTGAAGAGTACTGGTTTGATCCTCCTCCCCTGAGACAGTTACTGTTTCGGGACCTTCACTCACAACTGGTTCTTCTGCTTGTTCAGTTTCGTATCGACTGAAGCAGTGTCTTCGATTGATGCGTGGTAATTATATACTGGTGTCCAATAAATGCGTAATAATAATAATAATAATAATAATAAATAATAGGAAACAAAACGTATATCGTAGTATATCTTTAAGTTTTAGATACATCAAATGCTATAGCAGTCTTGGTGCACTTTTGAAACTATATATATTGCTTGTTCAGTTTCGTATGGACTGCTATTCTTCTTGGATCTGGAATGCTCCAGTGTGTATATGCATAGTGGCTTTTAAAAACCTGTCGAAGGAAGAACTCCAGCTGCCATCGTTTACTTAATGGTTGAAGACTTTCTTCTTACTATGTATGTAAACTCTTGGCATTTGTGCTGGCAGTTGACATTGGTAGCTTGCCACTAACGATACTATAGAAATTGTCGTAATAACAATTTTTGGTTGTGGTTTAATTAATTTAGGTTTAAATTGCCACTAAGAAATGTCCTTCAAATGGAGCTGTGTAAATGTCTGACTTTTTACCTTTTGCCTGTCCTCTCATACCAAGTATTAAAAGGATGTTTTGATAATCTCTGTTTCGAATGGAGAGATTACAAACTCTCTTGTGACTTATACGTCGCTCTCTCTGTTTCTGGAATATTCTCTCCTGTGGAACCCAACTGTGCCGTTCACTTGGAGCAAGTGTTTCAAGTCACAACTTTTTCGATCTTTCGCGACAGCTGGGTTACATAACAATTGGGAGAATCTCTCAGAAACGCTCTATAAATCTCGTATTACTTTACACTAATCGATCATGTTACGCGACTTAAGAGGTGCAGGAGTTCATTATACCCTTTTGACTCCAGAGTTGCATAAAATTTGTTGCTGAAGATTTAAGTTCTACTTTAAATCGTATATTAAACGTAGATTGATCTTGAGTGAGTCTTTGCTTGGCGTTGTTTACCAAGTGCAATCAGAAATGCTTGCTACGCAGAAACTTGAGACAACATTTGATTTTTAAAATGATTTTCTTGGCATGAGTTGTATTTATGTCTGTGACAGAGTATGATGTCTGATCTGCTGAATTATACAGTCTTGCCGCTCCTACGAAGTCGTTTTACACGTTGACATCGATGAATTAACGTACAGTTATTACTGCACGATATCTGCATACGAGTTCTGATACGTACTATATTCCGACTTGAGACTGAGGACTTTCCTGCACATGTATCTTTGAGCAGAATGACTGCATGTTGCATTTTTTTCCTATGGCAAATTGTCTTGATTGCAAGCTTTTTGGTGGAGTAGAGGAACGGATGAAAAAGCTGATTTTTGCTCTGTAGACAAATCTTTTTGCGCTGTTTGTTTTAGCTCTTACGATGTGCCAGACTTTTTTCTAACTAACAACCGATCAACAATTTTTTGATTATTTTCTGAGAATCTCTTTTTAGGATTTTAGTCGCTTTTGTCGCAAGTTTATTTAACGATTTATTCGTTTAGGTGGCTGATAATCGCAGTACTTGCTAACGGCGTATGACACTAACTTTCTGGTTAACGAGTTAGTATTTAAGAGGCAAATGTTGGTTTGATGATTCAACCGGAACAAAGATAAGTTGTTGACCTCTTGTGCCGCAGTGAAATCGATGAGGCAGGAGAGGTCGTTAATTAATTCATTGTTGATATTATGTTACGATTACATGTAATGACTTTTTAATGACTTTATAACTCTGTGTTGTTGAGACAGTTAACAGAATAGCAACAAAAACAAATATATATTTCCTTATATTTTGGCGTTGATTGTCTTTGCCCGTAATTTTAAATCCCTCATAACTTTTGTCGTATTTTGTAAGGTTGTTTTGTCGTCGAAATTCTCAATATTAATGCAATGCAATAGAACTGAAATTTGATTTTTTTTAATCCCTGCCCACAGCCTACAGAGGTCATGACTTTACACAAACACACACACGCACACACACGCACACAGGGAGAGAATGGAATAGGCAGGCCTAAGGCTCTCCTGGAAAAACCATCCTTTCTAATTTTTCACTCTCAAATAGGCCCACGTAAGAATTTGCGTCTTTGTTGTCGAGATAAATTTACTTCAAATTTTCATAAATCACTTGGGCCAAAGAAGGTTTGTTTGGTGTTGTTTGTGGATAATGTTCACCCGCACAGTGACCTACTTTCTACCTCTCCCTACCCTTAGCCGCATCTGGCATTTCCTGGCATTTCGCTTCCCACCTCTCTCTGATCATCCAACGGAGTACCAAGGCCTTGATTACTTCACCTGTTAGCCTAATCATGCAGGGCTAACAGGAAATTTGGCTACAAGTAATTAGGCCGAGACCCAGCGCATTACGAATCATTTGCCGTCTGACTGAAGTTGTTTTAAGTGCTGCTGCTCCACAGAAATACATGTAACTACTAAATTTATAAACGGACTTTCGCATGGTAGTCCTCCTGTTGTCGGCATTTGGCCGAGCTCCTCTCCTCCCCTCCTCCTCCTCAGCCTTTCATTCGCCAGATGGCGTTGATAAAATGAGCAGTAGGACAGATGCGCGTTGCATGGCTGTCATACAGTTACATTAGATTCCTTTAATAACTTATGATCATCCGTTCATACTATAACTTGTAATCATAGTGTGTTGTGTCATTTTTAATTAATAAAAGAAGATTATTATTTATTTATTTATTTATTTGCATATGTAATCCGATGAGCTTTGTTTAGGCCCTACATTTCGGAAACTTTGTCCAAATTTATGAGCCCTCCAACAACATACCGACATAGATCACAGAGGGACCAGAAGCCAGGCTACGTTGAGGGTGCAAGACCACACGGTCCAGTTTGCGATGGTAACTTCGCAACTCACTTCTGGGCCTCTCGAAGCAGCGTCTCTCCCCCTTCAATCAGTTTTAAATGCATAAGCTAGGCTCATAGCCCGACTCCCTCCCTTTGTTCATATATCCACGTTATATGCTTTAAGTCTTGCGCTGGCTCCCTATTGTTGCGCGCACCCAGTATTATAAGATCCTCTTTCGGGTCTCCAAATCCCAGATACGTATAGGCAGTGTCCCGAAACACGTTTCAGACTGAAAGCCGTTATCTGCGTCCTCACATCCTCTGCGCTCTTCAGATCGGCTGGCTCTCTGTTCCTATATAGGACTAGGACGGATCTGGCCCAACACCGGGCGTTTGCTGTGGTGGTCCCTCCATTTGGAATTACCTTACCCCTCACTAAGGGCTAAACTAGGCCCTATAATGACTGATTTTTCCTCATCGGTCTCTCGCTGCATGTTTAATGACGTTTATTATCCACAGGGCTTCCGTGCTGAGAGTGCCTCTGAATAGCTATTATGCGAGAGACGCTTTATAAATTATTAGATACGATATTATTAGATACGAAGCGGTTCGTGTCTACGCTAAGCGATTCGTAGCGAGAGGAACGGCAAGGGTTCAGCGAGAATGTAGGTCTATGAACCAGAGCTTCTCATTTGAGGCGATCGATCGATCGATCTCCTTGGTCGATCGCCCAGCAAAGGTCTGGTCGATCGGTAAATCGATCGCGCCCCAAGAGGAACCTGGAGCCAGAGTGCCAGAATTTTACTTATCTAAGTTACGTTACTTGTGAAATTTCAGGTGAGCTAGGATCCATTCAACACTGCATCGACAACTTCCGACAAGCAGAGGAGCATCGACAAGCAGAGGAGGCTGATCGACGGTTAATAAGTGCTGCTAGTACTCTAGCAGTTAATGGACAGCCATGTAGTGGGGCGCGGTGGTGTAGGGGTATGTTCGGTGCCTTGCAGCCGGAGGGTTGTAGGTTCGAATCCACCTCAAGCCGTCCGCTTAGGGACCTTGAGCAAGTACTTCGCGCACAATTGCTCTGCAATATAATTGCTTCTGCGCCGCCGAGGCGTGTGGCACTTCTGAGCTTGGGGCAACCTTAGTAAGAAGGGCGATATCAACGATCAGTTGTATTGTATTGTAATATGCAGCTATACGATTAGGCCTACATAGGTATACACGCTGTAGGCCTACACAACAGGTTCCGAGGTCGGCCGCGAATCGATCGCCTACTCAATCCAGCGCGATCGATTTTCAAATCGCCTTCTATTTTCAAACGAGAAACTCTGGTCCGCCTATCTTCAGTATATCCTACAACTGTGGGAGACCATCAGATGTTTTCGTCATTACTTCCAAGTCGTTAAACGATTGTTATGGAAACAACACCGAATTTTTATGGCAAATATAAACGCGTGCAAGCTTCGAATAAAAGGCGACTCTACGATACCGCAAGACGTCTTTTCACCTGCAGACGTTGCGGCCGACGCCAGCCGCGGCTGTTGCTTTTGTGGATACGACACCCACCTTCTATAGGAGACCTATTGCTGTATTCACTGTTTGCTAATTGGTTCGTGTCATTCATTACGCTGCGCGTTTGTAAGTAAGTAGACCGTATACGAGAAGCACATGTATGTAGGCCTATATATAACGTGTGGCGATTTCAAATGCCTGCATCTTCTCGTCTCGGTAATTAACTGATACGTTTGCGGGTTTCAGAGGTATAATTATAAGAAGGTGATGGATTATATTGTCGATGCTTTGATGTCTGTGTACAACCAAGTTGACGAGGCAGAGCGAGGGACTAGGCTTACACAGGACTGGAGAGGACGGTGCCTTCGATTCTGCATTTTCTAGTGATGTAGCGAAACTGAACTGAGAAGAGAATTGCTGTAAAGAATTCGCATGGAAGCCAGCGCACTGCGGACTTTAGCGATCGATTGTGATCAGCTGATTTGACCGATCTGAGACCGATCAGTGTCTTCCGATGTGACTAACTGACTGCCAGACTGACATTTTCATCAGTACGTAAATTTTTCTTTCTTTCATCCATCCATCCATCCATCCATCCATCCATCCATCCATCCATCCATCCATCCATCCATCCATCCATCCATCCATCCATCCATCCATCCATCCATCCATCCATCCATCCATCCATCCATCCATCCATCCATCCATCCATCCATCCACCCACCCACGCATCCTTCCTTCCATCCATCCTTCCTTCCGTCCTTCCTCCTTCCTTCCTTCCTTCCATCCTTCCTTCCTTCCTTCCATCCTTCCTTCCATCCATCCTTCCTTCCTTCCTTCCTTCCTTCCTTCCTTCGTTCGTTCGTTCCTTCGTTCCTTCGTTCGTTCGTTCCTTCGTTCCTTCCTTCCTTCCTTCCTTCCTTCCTTCCTTCCTTCCTTCCTTCCTTCCTTCCTACCTTCCTTCCTTCCCTTCTTCCTTCCTTCCTTTCTTCCTTCCTTCTAGGCTACCTTCCTTCCTTCCTTCCTTTCTTCCTTCCTACCTTCCTTCCTTCCTTCCTTCCTTCCTTCCTTCCTTCCTTCCTTCCTTCCTTCCTTCCTTCCTTCCTTCCTTCCTTCCTTCCTACCTTCCTTCCTTCCACCCAATCCCACCCAATCCCACTCACCAACCCACCCATTCCATGATTCTAAGCCTTTGACGATAGCAATGATTGATCTAATGAATGCGGACTCAACGGGACTCATTCTCCAAGTTGGCAGAAACACCGTCGACCCCTTGCCCTCGAACCAAATCCACTCAGGACGACACCATCACCCTCTGGACAGGGGTTCCTTGAGTGGTCAGCGGGGCTCCACCTACCCTCCTAACATTCCCCACCCACCGTCATCAGCCCTCACTTGCGATAATGCGGATGAATGCATGAATCAAACTTCTTCGACGCAGATCCAACTTCAAACTCCGCTCCACCCAATCGCCCTTAGTTCAACAGTCACTCCAATCAGGAGTGGCACGGTTGAGAGCAACCAGCAGAGAACCTCATCCCTTGACGGCACACCCAATCGAAGACTCTCAATCGCCGGACCCTCCTTCCCATCCAAAGTTCTTCGTCGTAGTCGAAGGAAGGACATATCCCGGAAGTTTGGAAGCGTACGGGGGTCCGCCGCCGCCGCCGACAGTAGAACCCTGGAGTTGGACGGCAGCGAAACGGTGAAATGCGGTTGGCGGATGGTGTTCGATCCATCTGGTAGACTGGCTCACTGGTGGTCATTGATCGTCAGCCTCTCCTACGTCTACAACCTCTGGGTCGTCATCTACCGCTTCGAGTTCGGCGAGATACGTCCGGACACGGTAGCCATCTGGTTCACGCTCGACTACACGGCAGACGCCCTCTACCTACTGGACATCATCTTCCACCTGCGTACGGGGTACCTCGAGGACGGGGTCTTGCAGACGGACGGAGCCAAGCTGCGCAAACACTATATGAGTTCCTCGCAGTTCTGCATCGACTGCCTGTGTCTCGCTCCCTTCGATTTCCTCTACCTTACGATAGGGTTCAACTCGCTTCTCAGGGTTGGACGACTTCTCAAGGCCTACCGGTGCTGGGAGTTTCTCGACCACTCCGAGCGGCACACCAACTTCCCGAACGTCGTGCGAACGCTGGCTCTGCTCCACCGTATCTTCATCATCTTTCACTGGAACGCATGTCTCCTGTCCGTTGTGACGCGCAGACTCCAGTCGGCTGAGACGGGCTGGGCGAGTTCCGGCAATGGCACCAACCCGCAGGTCCTCTCCGGATATCTTCAGGCCCTGTACAGAAGTACGTCGATCCTGACCATGACGGGGACGTACCTGGGGGAACCGAGGTCCAAACCGGGCTACGCCTTCGTCATCGCGGAGTTCGTCTTCGGACTGTTGCTGTTCGCCAATATTCTCGGGAACGTGGCGAACATCGTGACCAGCGTCAGCGCCGCCAGAAAAGATTTCCAAGGTTGGACTTTCAGAGTCTTTGTAATCGTAATCGTATCGTAGATCGTAACCTCTAAATTTCTACAGCGCCACAACTTCACAAGAAAGCTCAGCCACTGGAATCACCTTATTTACAGGTCCTTAGTTAAGGCAATATCGATAGGGTCAGAATCGGTTTCAGGTCAAGACCCAATGGAGAGGCAAACAGGCAGGTAGGCAGATGGGCAGGCAGGAAGGAAGGAAGGAAGGCAGGCAGGTAGGCAGGTAGGCAGAAAGAAAGGAAGGCAGGTAGGCAGATAGGAAGGCAGGTGGGCAGGCAGGTAGGCAGGGAGGAAGGAAGGAAGGAAGGAAGGAAGGAAGGAAGGAAGGAAGGAAGGAAGGAAGGAAGGAAGGAAGGAAGGAAGGAAGGAAGGAAGGAAGGAAGGACGGAAGGAAGGAAGGAAGGAAGGAAGGAAGGAAGGAAGGAATGAAGGAAGGAAGGCAGGCAGGTAGGCAGGCAGGAAGGCAGGCAGAAAGAAAGGAAAGCAGGTAGGCAGATAGGAAGGCAGGTAGGTAGGAAGGAAGGAAGGAAGGAAGGAAGGAAGGAAGGAAGGAAGGAAGGAAGGAAGGAAGGAAGACAGGCAGGCAGGTAGGTATAGACAGACAGGCAGGTAGGTAGGCAGGCATGCAAGCAGGCAGCAACGAGGCAGGCAAGTAGGAAGGCAAACAGGCAGCCAGAAGGTTGCGATGGTGTTTACAATAGGAGCGGCGGTAAGGGGTAGAAGAAGAATGAGGTTCTTTGCGCTTAGCTCTAGAGTAGCGCTGTATAGAAATTTGGAGTTTATGACTCGAGTTCTGTCTGATTTAAAATAATATATAGCCTATAGCAACGAGGTGATCCTACGCTGGCGGCAGGCGCAGTAACGGTGGCCAAACTCGATCCAGGTGTGTATGATCGGCTGATTGACCGACCATGGTCAGCCAGGTCAGGTCATCTACCTGCCTGCCTGCAATCCCTTAGGACTGGTAGGCTAAATGAGCGTCAACAGCAGCCTATTGTTTGAGAGGTTAAAAGGGTTTGATCGACGGTCGTTGGATTGCTGTCATCTTGTTTGCGCATCACCCGTTTGATCGATTCTACGACCTCTTGAGAGCCATGCATGCTTCTGTGGAACAGTTTATACACAGGCACAGGAACAGGTGCGCTGCCCATACCTTCTATACTCTAGTCTTTACCTCCATTGTGTCTGCATATCTCTGTCTGCCTACTTATCTGTCCGTCTGTCTATCTGCCTATTTGTCTGTGTGTGTCTGTCTGTATGTCCGTCCGTCCGTCTGTCTGTCCGTCTGTGACGGTCTATCTGTCTGTCTGTAAGTATGTATATCTCTGCTTGTCTGTCTTTCCTATGCCCGTATCGGCTTTCGTTCCGAAATAGGGTAAGTCTGTGTGTGTGTGTGTGTGTGTGTGTGTGTCTGTCTGTATTTCCGTGCATCTGTCTGTCTGTCTGTCTGTCTGACTGTCTGCTTCTTATGCCCGTATCGGCTTTCGTTACGAGATAGCCTACATATTTTTCTGTCGCTCGACATGTAGAATCGTTCTTTATCGGTTAAGTCTACAATCTGTAACCGCGTATATCGTCAGAGACGAACGAACGTGAAAGCGACGTCTCCTTGTAATTTAAAACCCTCTCATCCGTCCACAGTTTACCCGGCTTCCAGAGATACGCCAAGCATCGAGTTGCAATCGTTCGTTCATGTGCAACACTTTGCTGCCATCGTCCACAATTATAGCCTCATACTGTTAGCATTTCCGTGGGCATTAAATAGGATCCATATGGGCTTAATGACGCGGCCCATATGGGACTATGGGTTCTATATGGTCTCGTGGTGGGTTGCTGGGAGGGAATGAGCTGCAGTTTGCGATTACCAGTGGCGGACGTGCGGACCTAGGCTTGGCGGACTGTCGGTTTCTCTAACTGCTTTTCTCGTTAAGCCCCAGACTCCATTAAGACTTTGCCCTTTAGGCCTAACTGCCGTGATTGGCGCCTTACATGGCTGCCATACAGTTATATTCGACTCCTGTAATAACTTGTATTCATCCGTTCATACTATGACTTGTAATCATACTGTGTTGTGTCAGTTTGAATTACTAAAGAATATTATTATTATTATTATTATTATTATTATTATTATTATTATTATTATTATTATTATTATTATTGTTGTTGTTGTCATTGTTAAAACACGGTAAGGCTTAGTGTTGCTGAGTTGGTCGCTCCTCAGCGCCGGGCAATTATTATTATTATTATTATTATTATTATTATTATTATTTTTTTTTTTTGCCCGAGGTATAAATGATCCTTCAGGCTTCTAAAAGCAATTCCGAAGAATAATCACGCCTAGTATGGCTCGTGGTCCTCGTCCCCGGTGTTGTGCATAAAAGTCCCTCTGAATGCTATGGCGTTATACCGCTGCGTGCAGATTGACAAACGCTGGAACAGATATTTGGTTTCCAAAGGATCGCCGGTGGCGGCAGTCACCCGACGTCCTAGTTCCGAAATGAACTCTCGTCCTGACCTATTTATTATTATTATTATTATTATTATTATTATTATTATTATTATTATTATTATTATTATTATTATTATTATTATTATTATTATTATTATTATTATTATTATTATTATTATTATTATCATTAGTATATAAATTCTGATTGATTGATTGAAGTGGCGCTATATGAATTCTGATTGACTGTTTGATTGAATGACTGAATCAATAGCGATTGAAATAGCTTGAGCGCCGTTGATTTCTCTGACACGGCAGCTAAACTGGACGTCATCAAGACGTACATGTCGTTGCATCGAGTACCTCTTCGGCTGCAGGACCGCGTCATCCGCTGGTTCGACTACCTGTGGACGAGCAAGAGGACCTCTGAGGAGGACGGCATCCTCGGTCTCCTGCCGGACAAGCTACGCGCCGAAATCGCTCTGCATGTCCACCTGGACACCCTGAAGAGGGTCGAGATCTTCCACAACACGGAGGCCGGGTTCCTCTGCGACCTGGTGCTCCGGCTTCGCCCGGTTCTCTTCTCGCCTAACGACTACGTCTGCAGAAAAGGTAGGTACTAGGCTACAGGGCCACGCGGACAGTCACACGCATCTGCAGGGTGCTTCTGCAAGAGTTAGAGCTAGCTAAGCTTCTCTGGGATTCCATCCTCTGATATGCAGAGGCGAAAGTCTGCACATAACCTTCGGGAATAGATTTAGTCGGGGGCCGGATTTTTGCAGTTTGGGGGACAGAGGGGCCCAGTCAAAACTTTGGGGGACAGCCCCCTCTGTCTCAGTGATTTACGCCACTGCTGATATGTAGGCACATTTGTTAATGATTGCCTAAATGGTTAATTAATCAGCGTTTCCTTGACGAGTTCGTATATAACGAACTTCTGTAGTTTTAAGGAATTTAAGTTAGTTACGCTTGCACGGTGTTTTCCTTGAAGGGGAGATCGGCCGGGACATGTACATCGTGAGCCGGGGTCGCCTGGAGGTCGTCGCCGAAGATGGGGGACGGACGGTCCTGGCCACGCTTCGTCCAGGCTGTCACTTCGGCGAGATCAGCATCCTCAATATGGGCAACGCCGGCAACCGACGAACGGCATCCGTCCGGTCCGTTGGGTACTCGGATCTGTTCCGCCTGTCCAAGGACGACCTCTGGGAAGTGCTCAAGGACTACCCGACGGCCAGGACCAGGCTCGAAGCGATCGCAGTCAAACGACTCGAAAACTACTGCAGGACTTCGGTGAAGTCTAGTACGACACAGGGCACCGCATCACCCAACGATTTAGGTTTAGTTGCAATATATATTCTATTCTAAAATTCTATTCTATTCTATTTACGGATTTATAAAGCGCCTCTCACAGTACAGCCTAATCACGTTAAGAACGTAGGTATGAACAAGCATCTAATTAGCCTTTCAAATGCCTAAAAGCCTTTGTCGTTTACACAATCTACACCGTTGATAAGCTGCATCCTATGGCCGTTAGCTACCTTGGTAGAGCGTATCATTCATCGTATGTCCTATGCGCCTTTGCAAGATGCCAATTCGCATAGCGATAGTGGCTTGTCAGAGTGAATCTTGGGGTGGCACGGTCCGTACACGAAGATCTTAAATGGCGGGGCACCCATGCTGCCATGCATTCAAACAGGTAGCGGTGGTGATCATGGATCTCACGGTTCTCACCCTATAAATTCGTTGAACCAATGATAGGGTACGGTTTCTACAGAGAAATGTATACATTCACATTCAGGCTTTCAACCCGGAGAAACGTCTGCAATGAAAGTACAGCAGAAACCCGCTGGATATCACACCAGCCAGGACTACGGCAAATCGTCGACACAGTACCTTCGTAATCGACGACGCTGTTCTGCTCCATGTATCACTGGACATGGGAAATTCGTCGGTCTCAGCTCCACTTCCTTCGAACAGTTCCAGAGCCACGTCGATACAAAGTGTGCTATACGACGCAACTGGTCCGCCACTTATAACTCGGATCATCAACAGTTTTACTCGCGTTCCAGCGGTGCATACGGAGAAGTGCAACATGCAGCGGAAGATAACGAGGAGTTGAACAGCATCTGCGAGTCTATTCCCACACTCGACCTTGCACAATCCATGTCCAGTCTGATCACCTGCCTCACGGAGACGTCGGTCTACAAGTCTCCAACCAGCTGCCTGACCCCGGCCGAAAGCAGCCGATCAACGTCACCAAATGTCGCCCAATTCTTAGACAGCGAGGAACCATCCCAATCTATGCAACCAACAGATCTATTTGGAAATGATGATTTACCTCTTCTATCTGGCACAGAATTGGCTCGCCAAAGATGCTCATCTCACTGCCATGAATTCCGGGGTAACTGCATGGCAAAAGCCGATAATAAACAGTACAACCGAAAAGACTGCAGTGTGGACATGCCTGAAGCGTCTCAAAAGAATAGACATGACACTAATCGGTCCGATGAAAGCGCCGAAAGCGCCTACTTCAGTCCGCTGCCGTTCCCTGAAAGTATCGGGGCACTTCAAGGACCGAATTCCCCATCAAGATCAGAGACGCCGGGGTCAAACAGTTCAACGATCCAGTTGGCGTGTCTCCCACCCGACATGTATCTACTCCAGGAACTCTTCTTCCTCAGAGACATGGTTCAGGAAATGCAGTTCAGAAATGGAATTCTGCGCACAGAGTTGGAGAAGCAAAAGGACGACTTCTAAAGTCTTAAATACTTTTACTGGTAGCATAACATAGTAACTTCCAAAGCAGTCGATGTGCTGTATACAACAAACATATTGAAAATTAAATCGATTTCATGGTAACTGACATTTGTTCAGCAAGGCAATATCATTGCCTTGTCTGAAGATTAAGGTGAGAGAGGGTTCTGTTGTAATCATACCATAGCTGTTTGTTTCAAAATTACTTTATGTATTTGAGTTTTGCATAAGAGTAATGAAAACTGTACTCTTACACTGCCTTGTTAGTGTTTGATTATCACTAGACAATGAATCCCAAAATGATTTGAAATTCTTCAGTTGTTATTATTAATATTTAGTTTATAGTCCCAAGTTACCTCAGATCCCTCAGGAATTAAGAAAAAAATATCTGCAGAATACACACTCTTATTATTATCATTATTCTTCAGTAATATTTGGAGTAAACCAGAAGGCTAGCTGGTATCTTAGAGCAATATATATTTGAGCAAAGTGCTAAGCATTCAAACAGGCCAAAAGAATTCTGTACATCCGTAATTCATTGCTTTTCCGGTGCTATTGCTTTTCTAGTACCAAAACGTCCACCCGCAGACAATTATAGAGATTCCTGAGTTTAGTATCCTAATAACATTTTAAAGTAAAACTAATTAACTATTCAACAATCACAAAACATACTAAGTTACTCAAATGTTCACCTCATTCTAAATAATTTAATAATCAGCTTAAGTAGAAATGCTGCCAATCAAAGAATCAAAACTTAATCATTATAAGAAGAAGTCTGATGGGTTTCTATTTAATATTCGTTTGTTCTTATACTAAACTCAGTTAAAGCATGGCAAAGATCTTTAAATGTCGTTCATATTCACTTTCAACTTCCCATGTTTCTGCTGCAATGAAAAGACAGAACAGCAATGTAAACTTTTGATTTTCTGTGTCGAACCAGAATTACTACTAATTCCAACACTACTTCCACTACTACTACTTCCAATACTACTACTTCCACTACTGCTTCCATTACCACTACCACTACAGCTACTACAACCACTTCTACCACTGCCACACCACCACCACCACCACCACCACCACCACCACCACCACCACCACCACCACCACCACCACCACCACCACCACCACCACCACCACCACCACTGCAAATAATAATAATAATAGTCAGTTTACCAAAAGCACAGAAATATGGATGCTTGAAGTATTCCTAAAATTACAACAGCCAGATTATCAATTCATCATTTGGAATTTAACTTTTCAGCTGACAACTATTCATGGCTCAACTTGGGCAAGTTCAAGGAGGCCTACATATATTTTTGCAATCCAATTTTAAACAGTAATAGTATCTCAAGCACAGTCTATAAAGCAGAATAAAATACATAATTTTCCTAACAATAAATAAATAAATGCACAAAAACACAGATAAAGTACTCTTACCAGACTGCAGACGCCATTCCGATCCAGCCTTCGATCACTTTTCTCCCATGCAATCTGTTTTGCAGAAGGAAACTTTCTTCGTTTTCTGCAACGTTTCTCCCCTGCCAATGTCCAGAAATTCTTCACAGTCAGCTGGCTTGTTGACTTCTATTCCGCAAGCATCATAATTTCCACCTTCACGTGCGTCGCAGCTATTATCACCTGAAGCGTCAGAGGCACCAGCGCCTTGATTAGCCACGGACTCACCTGCGCTCCTTTCATCCCTGTTAATGTCAAGTATTGGCTCTTCCATCTTCATTGATTCCTCGTCCGATTGTGTCTAAAGATAAAACGATACGCGTGGACAAAACGACAAGTAGGTTTCGCACTACCGCTCATAAAATCACCTGTCCGTAATGACAAACAAGTCATTAGCAAAAATACAGGTAGAGATACACTGCCACTCAATCACCGTTATGATCTGCCTCAAGCTCATCTATAGTTATCCCCCCACAGGCTTTCCACTCCAAAGTGAAGTCTCACCGTTTCAAGAATTCCTACCCTAATCCATCCGATCATCCGCCTTCCAAGCTTTTTCAGTCTAGAGGGATCAATTAAAAAATAGACAAATAAATAATAATAAAGATTATAATGAAGATCCTTTTAAAGTGATTGCTTTTTAGACGGATTGAACCATCACAATCCAAAAATACAGGACAGTTGCTGAACCAACTGACCGCAGTTAAATTGTGAGAAGTACAGGGATGAAGAACCTCATTATTATGCAGTGTTTTGGAGACACATACCAAGAACCTTAAATTATCACAAGTTTTCATCGTATTTTACTACTAACCTGTTAGACTATGACCTCTTCAACTTCTGTTACTTACCAATAGCACTTACGAAATGAAAACTGTTAATGACTGTATTCATACGTGTACATTGTGTTCACTGTTCATGGAATCGATTCCAATAAAATTTGAATATGAATTTGAATTTTGAAATTACAGTCGTTAGAAATACTCTAGACCACTTACACAGATGCCATGTGCTTGCACACAGCAGAAGACAATGACACCGATTCCTGGAACAATGATAAGAAGAGCAACGATCGCCCACAGGTACGGCTGGTCCTCAGCTGCATCATACAAGGTCTGCGAGATTCCAGGATCCTGCAAAGAATAAAATTAAGTCTATTTTTATTCCAGGTAGAATAAGACATGCTTTAACATTATCAGAATACCATTTAAATTCTTTATTCCAGTGGTCAGCAGTGGCGGCGCCAGCATGGGGCTAGGGTGGGCTGAAGCCCCCCCCCTATCGGCGGCTCAGCCCCCAAACAAAAGTGGGAAATCACTGCCAATGCCAGAGAGGAGGGGAGAAAGGGAAGGAATTATGGGTTTTAGCCCCCCCAAACCTGAAATCCTGGCACCACTACTGGTGGTCAGGCAAGAAGAAAAAGAGAAGAACAGTCCCTTAAGCTATTACCCTGAGGCCGCCATGGGTATGAAGTGTTAGCGACTTCATTTTCTTAGCCTCGGCATATGATGGCCAGTCCTCTCCCTCACCATCTCATCTTCCAACCGACAGTGAACTTCAACTTCTGCAAATTTCAGAACAGATATAATGCTAGGCAGGTTATAAGATGCATGTCATTTACACCTCAAGTATACAGTATGTACATAAGAGCCTTTACACCTTAAGTGTACAGTAAGTACACAAGTATACTCCAAGTAACTCAGAAAATGGAGCAAGGGTAGCTAGCTTGTTTGCAGTATACTCACTGCAGGCTTTGGGCAGACTTAAAATTAATCTTATATGATGCAATTTAAGGTTTCATAAAATGTTCGATGCCACAATTTCTGCATAATTTTTGGCAGACGTAGAATTGAAGCAATTTCAGGATGCATAATATTTAAAGGCAGCAATCAGTTACTCTCAGCCAACCTGATCCTCAGGTTCTTCCATTTCTTTTGCCCGTTTGAAGTTCCAGCTGTCTGCGGCCCACATGTCTGCCACGGATTTGTCGTCTGTGATGATGAAATTATCGAAGAGAATGTTCTTTGACACGGACCAGAGCTCCAGACCAATAGCAGCCTGACTCAGCCAAACAGCAACACAGAAAGCGTTAAGTCTACTTAATGTCTTTGCAACATTGATGAAACATTGTAAAACTGTTTGTATGGATCAATAAGTATGTATGTATATACCTGGACTTTACAAAACATAGTAGGAACCTTTAAAGTTCGCTGTTTTGTTCAAGTTATTTATGTGGTTTGCAATTATTTTCGTTGCACACTGACTGTCAAACTATTAGGAATGTTAAGAGTGAAAACTGACTGTACAAATTCATTTTATAAATAGCACAATTGAGTTGTTTGAATTTGACCATCTTGGAATGCCTTGCTGATAAAACATGTGAATAATCTGGTTCAAGTGACTTGCTTTTTTGGGTGCTGTAGAAGTCTCGAGATTACGATTACAATAACAGAGCAGAAGTTTGCATCATGTGGTGATGGAATTTGTTGGTGAATGAATTTAATTCATTCAGTCAAGCACTCATTATTCATTCATTCACAGTTGGGTGAAGTGATATTGAAAAAACTTACTATTGCCATCATTCTGAAGGGGTGTAGATCTTCAAAATATTTTACGTTTGGTACCATTCTCCGTCGCCATTCTCCCTAAAGCAAAACAAGATACATCTGTGCATTCAAACAGTCTCCAAAACAAAGACAGGTGATATTGTTAAACACTAGTAAGTAACTAACTGGCAGTTAACTACCAGACATTATTAAGACATAGATGCTATGCAAGTAGGTTAATATTTAAGGTGTGAGAATAAGGTATTGACGAACTTCTTCTCGCCAATGCTTTGGACAAACATTCAGTTAATCTCACTTCGTAATCGTAAATGGCCTTCTAAGGCCAAGCGCAGGGCACCAGCTCAGGCAATCATGAGCACTGCGTCAAGTCAGAGGGGTTGTCCAAAGGGTAGTCACAAGGAGGTCCGAGTCAGGTTGCCATAGGGTCAGAGGGGGCAGAATAGCTGTTAAGGTGGGTGTCGTTTAGGTTGAGAATTGGAAGGTGGAGGATCACTTCTGTTCCCTTGTTGTCAACCACAAACACACTTAACTTACTCAATAATAATAATAATAAATAATAATAATAATATAATAATAATCTTCATTTATTATTTCAAAGTGAAACACCACAGTATGATTACAATTCGTAGTATGAATGGATGATCACAAGTTATTACAGGAGTCAAATTTAACTGTTTGGCAGCTATGCAAGGCGCCCATCACATCCTATTGCTCATTTTACCAATGCCATCTGGCGAATTAAAGGCTGAGTCGACCTTTGGGAGGGTAGCAGGAAGCGATCCCACATACGTGCTGATCTTCTGCTCTTCGTGCCAGAGTGTAACCGTTACCATTTGTAATGCTTACAAATCTTACAATTAGCAAACCCCATAAGCACTGATTTCACAGTGGAGTGCTTATAATGGTAAAAGTAGAGACATATAAACACGAACTTTGTAGTTTGGATTGGCAATTATTGGCTGCTTCCAGGGGCCTTTGTACTTCGGATTCGTACGCATGGGTGGAGTCCACTTCCCGCATCCAACATCACACTTTGGGTTTCCTGCAAGTTAATATCACAGGCAAAATCATTGGCAGCTTGAAATACATTGACTGATACTTGTGTGTTTACAAGTTTCGGCACAATATTTTTATACAAAAAACTTTTTTGACAACCTATAGAAAAATTTCTCCTAAATATTCAAAGTTATTTTGATGCATTTTTACAATGAGTCATAATAAATAAAAATGATTCACTTTCGAGAAATGAAAGTTAAAAAACACAAAAACAGTAACTGATTAGGAGTCATATATATATATCTTCTAAAATATTGATACTGATTAGTAGTCGTGCATTCTTTCAACTGCAAAGTACTATGGCTAAAATATCATTTGTAAATTATTTAAGTAAGTAAGTAGCCTTTATGTGTGCTTGTCAGATGCAAATAAAGGCTACTTACTTAATTACTTACTTAAATCTTTCATCTTATATCCCTGTTTCAAATACAAATGTTACGTGGAACTGATTTCATAGTCAAGCCACGAGTTTTTCATCCTATCTTTGCCTCTTTTCTGCAAATGCTTGAAGACCATTCTATGAAATTGTAGTTTCATTGCGTCAAGCCTGGACCACCACTGATGAGTCTTCTCTTGAAGTGGCGCTATATAAATGTGCAATTACCATTACCATTGCAATTACTACTACCAAACCATTCAACGGTAAAGAGAACGTCCAACTGCTGTATTAACAACTAAAAGATTTCCTCTGTGCCACGAGGACTATTGTTGACCGAAACGTGTAGAAAACACGAAAACATCGTAAAATCATGCATTTCAAAAGCATTAAGCAAGGTATTTGACTATTTGTACATACTGATTATTGGAGGTTCCCATTCTCCATGACGAGAATCCCTGTGAAAGAATCAAAACTCACTTGTTTTAGAAGACGAAGAGCTCACCCAGAGAGGCAACCGTGGCCATAACGTGTCCGTAACTTCTTACTCCTTAGCCTTGGCTTATCAGGGCAGATGGCCACCAGTCCTCTCCCTTTCCACCTCATCTTCCCACCAACAATGTGTGGTCAGTGCACTCATTTTACAGCTGAATTCGATAGGGGTGCAAATGAAGCAGAAATTTCGAAATATCTTTCTGCTATGGTAGGGAATTGAACCCCACCTTTCATTGATGGTATAACACTCTACCCGCTAGACTGTTAAGCATCCCATTAGTTGAATTAAGCATAAATAAGTTGTACAGTATACATCATTAATGCAACAATGCTCCTCTTTCCCACAAACGCTTGAAGACCATTTTGTTTGATTGTAGTTTATTGAGTTAGGTCGGGAACACCTCTAATGAGTCTCTTTTGAAGTGGCTCTATACAAATTGCAATTTCCAATTACCAACAAACATTATTATGAGAAGCCAAAAAAGATCATACAAGCATAAAAATTACAGATAAAATTTTGAGCACTATTTTAACCCAGATGTATCAACCAAAATTTCATGATTGATCATACTTACAGATGATTGAAGTATTGAATAATATTCTTCCTACCAGTGAGCTGGTTTCTCTGCCTTTGGATCTGGTATTAGAACTGGTTCATCATCCACCCATCCCAAAGGTTTCTCAGCATCGCGATCCTCGATCATGTTAGGCTCACTCTCATCCCTTTTCAATCAATCAATCAATCAATCAATCAATCAATCAATCAATCAATCACAATTTATATAGCACCCTTCAAGATCCATAGTCAGAGACACTTTTGCACGTTACAAAACGGAATTTACTTTCGATCAATTTACTTTCGATTCACATTAACGATCAATGTTAATTCTAAAATAAGAGACAACACTTGTGTCACTTTGCGGGTTTTCTAAAACGTGCCTTAGAAAAGTGCAGATGCACACATACATACACAAAGAAATAACAAATATCTTTATCTCAAATAAGCATAATGAGTAACATATAGTAAAATATTAAAAACTTCAATTAAAATCTACCAAGACAAGGTTACCTATGTATGCTAATTAAAACTAAGTTCAAATCATTTTCATTATCCAATTAAAAGAAATAGCTAATTCTAAAGACCCCATGAACTACCCCGGTAGTTGATAGCTAAACTCTAAATAGACATACTGCACTTGCACGGATCAATGTTAAAACTCCTGTACAGTAATGTCGCCCTATATGCTGTAGACAACAATTCAATAATTCCAACAAACCAGTTTCACACAACTTGTGTTTAGATAACAATGTAAGCGCTTGCTTCAGTTTAGATTCAGGTGGTATAATGGAGCCACGAACTTACCAGTCATCAGGCTTGACAGCATCTGGATCTGGTATTCTACAACAACAACCACCATTCTATGGTATCTAACAGTTACCCCAAAAGGATTTTACATTACAAAGGCAAATAAAAAGAACATTATACAAAAGGAACCTTGCTAAAATTACAGAGTTACAAAAATTACAAAAAATTACAACATTATTTCGCTATCACAAAACATCACAAATCAATCAATCATGAACCAGTTAATCAGTAAATGAAATCAGTCGATTCAGCTGACAACTCAGTAAATCAGTCAGTCATCCATACATCCAGTCAGTCAGCCAGAGTAAGTCAGTCAGTCAGTTAGTCTGTCAGCCAATCAGAGTCAGTCAGCCAGTCAGTCAATCAGTCAGCCAGCCAGCAAGTCAGTCAGTCAGTCAGTCAGTCAGTCATTCAGTCATTCAGTCAGTCAGTCAGTCAGTCAGTCAGTCTGTAATTATAAAAACAATCAGCCTACCATATATACGCAATCCATTACTTAATTAATTAAGTAAGTTATGGCACATACTGCTTTCTGTCATCCCAATCTTGAGGCTTTTTATCTTCTCGATCAGGAAATTCCTTTGGAGGATTGATTGGAGGGCTAAAACAGTGAAAAAAATTTGCATTAACTGATATTTCTAACACAAGTGTTTCACAAGTCATTTCAAAACATTATTGACCTATGGTCTAATTCCACCTTAACAATATCAGTAATTAATGCACTTTACCAACTCTTGAAACATTCAATTTTAATTTCAGGTGTAGAGTATAAGACAACAGTCACCACCACAATTAAGACCACCTTGACTACCACCACCTGGTACCACCACCACTACCATCACCGCCATCACCACCTTGACTACCACCACGACTATGACCACCTTAACCATCACCTTCACAAACAACCACCTTGACCACCACCTTGACTTATCATCACAACCACCACAATCACCATCATTTACTCAGAGGTAAACCATTTGAATGCATTATGATTGAACGTAACAAAGACTGTACCTCATATCTGCCAGAAGATTTCCGGAGAAGTGCAGGTCCTGGTCGATGTAGATTTCAAACGAGTTGCTTGGATGAATTACTGAAAATTACACGTAAACAATGCGTAAGAACTTTACACTCGGAACAACAAAGCAAAAAGCGACCGATGCCAAGACATTGTCATGAAGATGGAAAATTATCACAGGTCCACGAATTGGCAAATATTGCAGAAGTACACAGGCCACATATAACTTAAGATATGTAACTTCTATTGCACCAAATCCACAATGCATATGGCATCAATTGATGTAATGTAAGAGAACACTCTTGAAACCATACAAACTACCTGGATAGGGAACGGACAATGTAGTGGGCAGGGGTCTGACAGGAAAGACATGCGAAGCAGAAGGAAATTGGGTCCTCCCACAAAAATTAACGGATATTCGAGTCCTACAAGGAATCATAATTTTGGCTGGCCTTGGGATTTAGCAATCAGTTAACTGCACGCATCAGTTTTCAGTTCACCAGAGGCCACAAGTGGAATGAAATTTTGAAAGAAGTCCAACCAGAATGTGAAGTTTTCTTAAAAAATTGATCAAGGAGTAGTCCCTTAAGATAGCATACTGATAGCATACTGGATTGTCAATCCCAAAGTAAGGGCTTCAGTTGCCAGGCTAGGGAGATATTCTGAGATTTCTGCTCTGTTTTTCTAGCAAACTCAGCGGTAGAATGAGTACACTGGCCGTACACTGTCGGTGGAAAGATCTGATGGTGAGCCGTGAGGGAGAGGACTGGCAACCTGCCATCATGTGCTGAGGCTAAACTTGATAGATTTACTGTGAATAAAATGTTTCTTTCTCACTGCTACTATTAATCTTACCTAATGTGTACAGGTGAGTCTTCCTGTCGTAAAAGACGGAAGAATCGATTTTCCTGGCAGATTCCTTCAGATTCTTTTCCTGCCAGGTAAACAGAAACCGTAATGTAACGGAACATTTCAATAGCACCACGACAACAATCCGCAAAGATCTACTCATAACTCGGTAAATTTTCGCTTAATAATTATAATAATATTCGTTTCTTAATTCAAACTGACAAGTATGCAGTAAGATAACATGATATAGTAGTAACAGATAATAACAAGTTTAACAGGAGTTGAATTTAACTGTATCGCCCATCTATCCTATTGCTCATTTACAGTCGCCCCTAGGGAGTGGAAGGCTGAGTCAACCTAGAGGGGCTAGGGATATTGAACCACGTCTAGATCTATTCTTCAAGCAAGAGTGTTAGATTAACTATCCCTCCCCCACCTATATCTAAATTCACTAGAGGGGCGAGAGGAGCAAAACATCGAAATGTCTTCTATCCTGGTGTGGATTTGAACCCCAGCATGGATCTGGGTAGACAGTCCAGCACACTACCCTTAAATGAAACCCCAAATAGTCTCATGAAACAGAACTACCGACCTCATACAAGTTTGTCAATGGATTTCTGTGCTGCATAATAAAATGGATCTGAAATCACAAGGAAACAAATGTTGCCAGAATTGTCAGCTACCAGAATAGCAAACAATTACATTTAACAGTAGCAACAAAATCAGTTAAGAGATTATTGAAGGCATTGGTTAAATTATTCATTATTCAGAGTGACTGATTTCCAGATTTCTGCAAATCTTAAACCTAAGCCTATCTGGTAAATTGATAAACTTTACTCGCTATTTGGTTGAAACATAAACATAAAATAATAATAATAATAATAATTATAATAATAACAATAATAATAATATTCATGTTTATTGAAAAGTTCACTGACAAACCACAGTAAGCAACATAGAAGTGTTGAAACACGACGGTACAAATTTCATGATCTTTACTGAACACGTCTTGGCAGCCTGTTAGGCGCCCACGCATTTTAAAGCTAGGGAGTGGAAGGCTGAGTCGACCTCAAGGGGCGATGGGTATCGAACCACGTCTTTCAAGATCTATTTGTTCTTCAAGCAAGAGTGTTACCATTCAACTATCACCCCCAAAACGAGTTAATACGACGCATATGTTTAATTATCGTAACCAAAAATACATTTGCTCTGCAAGCATTAAATAACATGTTGCAAAAGACCAGCCTAAACATCCAAATGCTAAATGTGATAACAAAAACACTATGATGATGATGAATTAATAAGTCCAGATGATTGATGATTAGCAAAGGTTTAATGAAGAATAAGACCTAGTGAAGACTTAATAGAGGCTGCGTTAATGTTTCCATGTCCTTGTTTCCAAGTCAGGAAATTTGAACTGCTTACTTTGGGAACGTTCCCGCATGTATCAGGTCCGAACATAATCGTATATTGCGTTCTATCGTTGAAATTAATCTGGAACACAAACGACAGTAAAATAAAATAACTGAAACTTATTATCTTCACTATATTTATTTCACACAATTTTATTTATAGCACTTTTAGCTATAGCACTTTCAATACACGTCACTATAGCTGAATCTGATAGCAAGTAGATACATAGACTCCACTCAGCATAATCAAACTCACAGTGGTTGGATTACAGATCTGTCACACTACAGAACAGACTGCTGCACCACAATGATTGAATGATTATCACCGAGCCAAAGCTCCTAACAGTTGAAAGCCAAGTGCAATGTTAGAAGCTAAAGTGCCTAGATACATACATCCATACTTAGATACATATATACATACATACATACATACATGCATACATATATATGTGTGACCTTGGCCAGACAAAGTTGAATACTTATGAGCTGTCCCCCCTGTACTAGAGATAACTTAACACTTTAACGGTGAGTGCGTTAAAAGTGACTGGGAAACCAATGCAGCTCTTCGTTAAATTGTTAAAGAGCTTAAACTTAAATTCAGAATGCGAAGACAAAGGCTGAGTCTAAGTGTTTAACATGATAACTTAGATAAATGGTAGACTACAAAATGACACATACAAGATCGAGTTCACTGGTCTGCGAGAGGAGTTTTACGTAGGCACCACCACAGTTCTGTCCATTCTGGAACCTTACTTCATACCTGTTCAAAGATAAAATTATCTCACAACATCAAGTAGTTTGCATCTCAGTAACCTACGCTGTTCAAGTTCTACACTAGTACAGATACATTACGAAATGCATGCCACACATCTGTTTAGAAAAAGAATAGTCCCTAAAGCAAGCCCAATGGGGCAGTCATCGATGTGAAGTGTTAGCAACTTTATTTTTTGTGGCCTCAGCATATGATGGCTGGTGGCCGGGCTCGATCTCGTCGTAATTTATCTATTTATCAGACATAATTTATCAGACGTAACAATAATTTTAGGAGCCCTTGTAACAGCTGTGTTACGGCGCCATAAAAACTGGCGTTCTTATTATTATTAATAATAAACAAGACTTTCCTCGATTGATTCATAGCTAAATTGATATAAAATGTAGCAGACTTGAACTGGATGGATTCAAAAGATTTGCTTGACACTTACTGGATCACAAAAGTCTTGTCGGAAAAAATGAATGGTTCATCGAGCATCACAGACACAGCATGGTGACTCGATTTAGTCTGGAAAATGAAATGAAACTTCTTGAGAAGCTGTATATATGTATTTATGTCCAGTATGGGAAGTCATCCTAAAAGTTAACAGCAGAACTAAATACTTTATTCAGTTGGACAATGGACACCAAATTAAATTTACCTTTTTTCAAATTAGACACCAGGTAGCTGCAATACAAATTGCAGAATGTCAACAAGTTGAGAGTTATGTCAGTAAGATAACTGCAATTTTGGAACCAATTCACATTTCAAGGGAGTGTTCTACTTTGGACAAACAGCAAAACTTCAAACCTGGTATCTCCGAAATACTTAGATTTTCCGACTAACCTTCAAAACAAGTCCCAAGTCATTTGGAAGTGGATTGGACCAGGGTTCTTCCACCTTCCACTGACCTGTGATAAAAAAATCTAATATAGGGCTGCAAAGGTTTAAACATGGTTCAATTAGGAATAATCTAAGCTGTGCCCAACTGTCATTAAACCAAGTTTACGACAACTGCCACAGGGAAAAAATACACAAAATACAGGCTGAAAATGTTATAGACAAAATGACAAGTGTGCCTAAAAACCTAACACATAACTTACATCACAGAATGCATTTTTCAAGTTTTACAAGAAAATTTTATAAATTTACCAATTAACATACTGACAGCCAACTAAGTGAAAAACCACAAACATTGTGCAGTTGTACTGGGAAGGACTTCATACTACCAGTACAGATTGTTTTAAACATGTTAAATTCCAGACTGATCTCAGCTATGTGCATTGATACAGGTACTTTTTATTTTCTTTAATATTAATTGTATAGCACAATCATTTAACCACACGGCGGCAATCAGAGGTACTACACAGTTTTTCTTGAGGTATATACGAACAGTTCTCATTATTGAACAGGAATCATCAAGTGAGATGTTGTATTACCTGCACTTTGTTATACAGGTATATGCACAGCCAATCAGACATCGTATGACAGGTATTTACAGGTAAAATATAGGTAAAACCAGCGACAATTAGAATTAATAGCCGAAATGAATTCAGATAAATGAGTCTCTTCTGGCCAGTTAATGATCTGCCAGAATTGCTGACTTGCAAGGAACCAGACCGTGTTGCACACGATCTATATTATTATTGTTATTATTATCTTTTGTGAACTCTGTGCAGTGTAATGGACAAGGAGAGTAGCCAAGTATTGATTCTTACCATCGTACTGCAAGTTATGGCTGTTATCTTTCTTTGATTCAGATATAATCCATCTGTACAAAGAAGTACATTTGATTTGATTTGATTTGAAGTACATACATAAATGCTACATATATATATATATATATATATATATATATATATATATATATATATATATATATATATATATATATATATACACATACACACACACATACATATCTGCATAATACATTATGATGGTGCTATAGAAGTTCTAAGACATAAGGATTTTTATCAAGTATTAAGAGGGTGAACGGTAGTCTAGTGGTTAGCGTACTGAACTGTCAACCAAGAGGTCGGGGTTCAAATCCCTGCCTGGACAGAAATTTGTCCAGATTTCTGCTCCACCTGCGCCCCTAGTGAACTCAGCAATAACAAGAACAATGACTGCACACTGTCAGTGAGATGATGAGTAGATGGCAAGGGAGAGGACTGGCCACCCGCCTTCATATGCCAAGGCTAAGAAAAATGAAGTCGCTAACACTTCATGCCCATAGCTGCCCCAGGGCTAGCTTAAGGGACTGCTCTTATTCTTCTTCTTGAAGTGTTAAGCTTTTAAGTTTGTTAACACTTTAATGATGAGCTGCATTGGTTTCCCAGTGACTTTGAATACACGCTCGTCGTTAAAGTGTTAAAGTATTAGAGGTAACTGATCACTAGTAAAAAAATGATTTGCAATAAAATACAATATAACTGTATTTGATATTACCGTCCTTCCACATTTCAGAAGTGCACATGACCATACAACAGAACATCGATGGCGCAGAGCAATTGTGAGTGAAGGACTTGCTCAAGGTCCCAACACAGTAACTGTCTCGGGTGAGGCTCGAACCTGTACTCTCCACATTATGGCCAAGTGCTCTAACCAATCGGCCACGTACCATACTGAGTTCTCCACTAGCACTGGAATTGCAATGCTCTGATAAATTTCCGTTCTGATTGTCAAAAACGTTGTCTGACTCACCTGGCTTTGAAATCATCTTGCGATGGGAATGCTTCGGTGAAATACGCATGGCCCATAGCCACAGGTGGACCAGAGCCCTAAACATGTGCAAAACCCCAGTTTATGCATTCAGGCTAAATCATATGGTGATTTCAAAATTAATGGAGTTTAAAAATGTTAGTGAAAACTATTCCCAGACCAAACAAATTAAACAATTTAGGGAATTTACTACTATGTCTAAAAATGAGCTCCAAGGCTAATAAGTAAAAGATTTAGCGCGTTTCATGCTGTGCCTGAAAATAGACCTAACAAAGTCCAAATCAAATAATTTATATTTAGCAAAATCAGAACATATGCTGGAATAATTTTACTGGCTATTTATATAGGGTTAATTAGCATGATCAGTTATTTCACCTGACACAGCTTCCTGACTAGGTAATATTTAATGTCAACTATGAAATTTCAAAGATTTCTTAAATTGTTTAGCTTTCTTTCGTGGATTTTAAAAAGCACTGTGTTCTTAATAACTGATCTATATTTACCATTTTAGACTCGTCATTTTGTGACACAGGCAAAAATACATTACTGAATTGTAACAGTAGACCCAAAACCAGAACACCGAGCGAGCAGATGAGCACAGTGGTTGATCTCATAGTTCTTCACAACACTCAATTACAAGCAGCCTAAAACTTAAAAGCAAAGTCAGATGAAATGTTAACACTCTATTTGGGAATAAATACAAAATACAATAAATGAAAGAATGCTTCTGAAAATAAAGCAATTTAATACACAATAACTGTGTATAGGCTTAGTCGGTGTCTGTGTAAGACACATAGGCCTTAATAACTGCACCTACTGGGTGCCAAACCAAAATATACGACCCTACAATAAACAGTGTCCAAAAGGATTAAATTTTCGCACATTTTGTTAGGTTTTTCGTTCGACTGGCTGTTTTTACAGACTTGAAATTTAATCCATTCATTTAGCTCTAGACCTTGAGCCGAAGATTAATTTAAAAGACATGAAATTGGATGACCTTCCACCGTAATCAATTATCAAATTTATTAAAAGTATATGATTGAATATTGTATCGATTATGTACATGGGGTTTGGTGTCGTAAATTACAATTACGTACTAAGTTCCAGATTGTTTTCTTTCATCGGTTAAAAATTGAATCTGTCCAAAAAGTGTTACGGCCCTTACCAAAACGAAGGACATGATAAGGCGCTATATAAATGCACGACAACGCTTACAGTAGGCCTATCATTTATGTCTGCAAAGTCAACAACATGAAAAGACTAAATATATTGTATGCACAGTATACGTTTAAATGAACGTTATACGATAACGAAACAAACATTACCTAAACACTTTATCTTCGCTGCCTATTAATTAATTTTGTAATTAATTAATTTTGTAATGTTTTCAAAATGTTACCCTGCACTTACTATTTTGCGTGTAATGATATGATTGGCCAGTGATCGTCATCGTCACCAGCTGTCAATCAAGTGACGTCATAATGACGTTGCGAACACTTGCTAACCCCATCGATAGGCATCTACATTTAATATAGATATCGATGGTCGTCCCAATGCGTGCCATGTCGAGATAAAGTAAATGAGTGAAGAAGTTAAACAATTTGTGTGGCGCCTTTGCAGCCTTTCAAGGCAAACTCAGTCCGCATAGCGACCGAGTCATAATGTCAAGTCTGAGATGAAGAGCATGCAGTATCTGATGCTAGCCTCACATGCAGCTACGGGGACGAAGTGTTTGAGATTTCGTTTTTTCTTGGCCTCGGCATATGAGCGCGGATGGTCAATCCATCTTACTATTGATTGTGTAAGGTTAGCGTACTAATTACAGCTGAGTTAGCTAAGGGGAGCAATTGTAGCACAAATATATCCTAACACCGCAATGATATCCTCGGCTAGAGCATAGCCTATCCAGTGGCGTAACTAGAGTCAAAATGGAACCCGGGCAGCTGCGCAGACCAACTCAACATTAGCCTAATCATAATATTAAGTAGTAATTGGTAGATATCATATCACCCTGCCACTAACCCTTATCTGTCTCTCCATTAGCCTGTCCTTCCGCCTCTACCTCTCCCACTCCACTCCACCTCTCCCTCCGCAACCTCTCATCCTCTTCCCCTCTGCTCCTGCTGACTGTGGCGAATGATTTAATGTACTGAGGACGAAAAGAAATCTTGCGACCTCTAGTGTTGACAACCGGATGGATGGGTGAGTCTCGCCACATCCCCTACCGACACGTTTCCTTCCCTCCTCCTCCCTTCCCTTCTCCACCTGGGGGCCAGCCACACTCGGCGCTCCTTTGTGGCTGACCCAAGGGGCTCCAGCGAAACGCCGCACACGGACACCACGCAGGGACACACTTTTTATATTAAATGTAATAATTCACTGACTATATCATTTCAACATTATGCTACCAGATAAAAAAATATTAACATTGTAACATTAGAATACCGGGTACGCAAATTTTAAACAATCTGCAGCCAGTTAAGATAGTCATAGTTCAAACATGTCGATTGTAGGCCATAAAGAATACTAAGCTACTAACAAAATAGGCTTAAACTTAGAAAATGCCAGATTGGGAGAGTCAGCATCTGTAACTAAGTATCCCAATTATATAAATGACACCGCATGAACAAATAACATTAATTGTTCATGTATGAAACGATGCTGAGAATAATAAGATAAAGGTGAATTTAATTAGTTCTCGATATAGTTAAAGCAGCAAGCGCCGTGTCTGATCACTACTGTGTTTTAATTTATATATATATATTATACACAAACACAGCAAAATTAATATAATTCTGCAGTTACCCGGGAAGTGTACACACACAAGGACTTTATGATTCTACTCAATGTCCTATCCCCTCAGTCAAAGACCTCTGGATATTATCTTTTATCAAGGGGTCCGTGCTTCAGCCTATAAGCAAAGTTGTGCAAAGTCCAAGCAACGGAATGTGAAACATAATACTGGCATTACCCACAAATATCTTAAAATTGTTTAGAATTATTGAGTGTGGGGGTTCAGAGATAGCGATAGAAGAGAGAGACCGGAAAGAGAGAAGAGACAGATGGACAGAGAGGGATAGAGATCGTAGAGAGGCAGGGACAGACAGAGACAGTCAGAGAAAGAGAGAGGGAGATAGACCGGAGAAAGTGGAGAGACAGAGACAGACAGAGAAGGAGAGAGAGAGACTATGCTTGCACAACCCGGGCAGAATTAATTCCAACCCGGGCAGTGCCCATAATTGCCCGGGCGTGGCTACGCCTCTGAGCCTATCATACGTCACTTCTCGTAAGAAACCGGTCTTGATGGGTTAAGTTGGTGCGCACTTGTCTTCGACTCTCTGGTCTCTTGTAGAAGCGCCACTTAGACGAAGGTCACGACCTGTCAGTTTTGCAAGTCATCATCGACTGATAACGGAACAACTTCAACACTAAGTAAGGTTGACAAGCATCATGAACCATGATTACAAATCAAAGACATAATAATGCAACATGTGATTTCAGTTCATGGTCGCTCGCATAATTATAAGTTGTCGGCTGCTTTTAGACATAGACCCTAGTCACGCATAACTGGGGATTTTTCATCTAACAACACCTACGGCGCCAGACAATTCTCATTTCGTCATCTCCGTGTGACCTGTCAAATTTGTTTCATAGCTGACGTCTATACCCCAAATGCGCGTCCCACGGAACCAGTCTATTATGCTAATGAGGGGTAAAATCTGGGACAGAGACCATGCGTTTGGAGGCCAGAAGGCGTTACTTTAAAGCAGAAGGAAGGAGCAATCGCATCGAGTATAGTAAGGAATACTATTATAATTTTTAGTTGTATTTTAACAGTGTAAAATTCAATGCGTTTTCTTTTGATGGTGGTAGTTTTGAACTGGTGTGAAAAGTGTTACTATATTTGGTGCGATTTATACCGTAGTAGGCTGTTAGTGGCTTCTGCTATAAGCCATAGACTCTTAGGCCTGGCATAAGCAAAATAGGGTTAATGCGTTCGAAGAGAAGTTTGATAAATTTAGGGGTAAAACGAGGAAATACAGGATAATGTCTCTCTGTCGGCAGGCTGTTACGTTGCGGACTCTTTTAGAAAACCCGGAATTGTTGGAGGAACCTGTTCGAAGAGGTAATCGATAGATATTGATCTCGAAATCTTTATGAGAAAATGGTTAGGCCTAACACATGGCCATAAAAACCGTTCTTGAAGATTTTACGAGCCTTGACCTTTCGTTTTGCAAGTCATCATCGGTTTATCAAGGGATAATCGTAATAAAAATCGACCCAAGTTGAGACATTTTCACGTGGAGATGAATAATAAAAAACGGGGGATAATTTTGGGTAGTGTTTGGGACGAATTTAAACGTTTTTGGACCATAACCACTTCATTTGGTTAAGTACTTGCCGTCATCTGTAGGCCTAACCATGTTGGTGTTGCATGTCCCACGGTGTATTTCTACCAGCTGTCATCGTTGGTGCCAGGGTGTCCAGACTGGGTTTATGGGTATCGGGCCTCGGAAGACCTGGATTGGTTTTGTACGTCCTGCAAAAGGAGTTGGCGGATATTTAAGTGTTTGTCGCAAAAGTTGAAGGCTGAGAATGATGGGTAGTAATGGTGATATGTTCGGAGTTTCAGATTCAGCGAATTTTGGTAATTGTTTCTAGGTCTATAATGAACTTTTGAATTTGCATCAGTGCATTTAAAGTTCAGTCACTTGCTTGCTTTGAGGCAGTCGAAGGCCTAAGTGCTTACAAGCTTAAATAAAAAGCAGTACCATATGTTTTCCTAGTTACTTCCCAGTTAGTGCTTATACTGATGAGTGTTTTCAGACAGTAGATATGCTCACTTTGTTGAAATATGGTCAGAGAATTTTTTTGTAGGATGAAGTTTTTGCATAATTTTATTTGTGGGTAATTACCTGTTTTGAAAACTGGAACCATTTCTAATGGCTTAGAGTTGATTAATGAATTTATGGTGAACGGTGTGGGACAATTCTTAAAGAGCTGGGACAGTTCTTGAAGAGATGAAGCAATTCTTGAAGAGATGAAGCAATTCTTGAAGGGCTGGGACAGTTCTCGAAGAGATGGGAAATTCTTGAAGAGGTGGGACAATAGCCACTTGTTGCAGTCCATAATTCTTGTGCTTGCAACAAGCATTCAATGCCTCTGGTGCCAGTATGTTGACATTAATGCTGGAATAAATACTGTGTTAAATATAAGGAATATTATAGTTCATCAAAGTAAAACTGAGAATGCTAGTAATGAAGAAATTTGTCTTATATGTGTGTTTTCGATTGTACTAATCTGTGTCATTATAATTTAGCTTCAGACAAAGTCAAGGATGTGGATGATGCGGACGATTGTGTGGCATCACAGTTGGCCTTTCTCGGACCAAACATCTGGGAAAGAATGCTTCCGTCAAGTCTGGTTGATCTGAATATCGAAGGTTTTGGAGACTTGGAGACAAATGTTGACTTTAGCACGTTCCTCGACGCTGATTTACCCAACTGTCCACAGGTTGATATCGAGGCAATGTTGGCTGGTGTCGAGCTTCCTGCTGCTCTTCCACCAGAACAAAGGGCTGTTATTGACAGTGCTTTACTTCAAGGCACTATTCCATGTGTGAAACAGAATGTACCCGTCACCTCAGGTAACTGGCTAAACTTGGCTTACTTGGTAAATGACAATATTGAGTTACTGGTAGCTCAGATAACTTATTAATTTTAACTTAATTTACCTTAATTAACTTTATTTGTTAACTCGCTGAAACTTAGCATAGCTTAATTTGCCTGTTACTTTGGTTAACTTTAGTTGTTAAGTCACTGAAACCTAGCATAGCTAGCACCTCATGTTACATGTTACACAATAGAAGTTCAGGCATTCTTGATAACTGGTGGGCTATAAATACTCGCTCTACTCTTGAAGAGGTGGGACAATTCTTGAAGAGGCAGGCACAATAAGCACTTGTTTCAGTCAATAATTCTTGTGCTTGCTACAAACATTCAATGCCTCTGGTGCCAGTATGTTGACATTAATGCTGGAATAAATACTGTGTTAAATTTGAGGAATATAATTCATTGAATATGATTCTGATCTACTTATCTGATTCTTATTTAATTATTTAAGAAGCTGAAATGAACAGTTGGGCTGAAATTCTTCAGTGCAAGAGTTGTAGACTTGTGGAATGGTTTGGATGATAGTACTTACTGGTCTCAGTGGACACTATCACAGATTTTAAGAGGAAGCTAGGCAAAATCTAACACAGACTACACGTCATCTGAACCACTTAAACCCTTGTTATGCTATGTTAGCTGCAAAATTCTATAACACAGAAGCTACGTAATGTCACTTTATGATAAATATACGGTATGTTTGTTTCCTTGATATATCGGGTATGTATCTATATATGTATATATCTGGCTACTTGTAAACTGCCTCTTAAGAACCTCACAAGGTCGCTTAACATGGCAATCTCAGGGATCTAAACAAGTACGCCTTCAAATGGATTGAAAAGTCTCTTGACCTACCTTGGCGAAATAGTACATATGTTTAATGGTATTTAGTAAACTTTACAGCAGGTCACCATGATCTTCGATCTTCAGCTGCAAACTGCTTAATAAAGAATGTTAGTTTAAGTCTTTTTAAGGTGGCTGTTAAATGTAGTTTTATTGTTAAATGTAGTTTTATTGTTTCTTTATAGTCGGCCCTCGTAAAAGGAATTCTTCAAAATCCTGTAATCCAGTTCCGAAAGTTTCAGCACCAGAGATCTTTCCAAACTCTGTGAACACGCCGTCAACTGGTAGTTTCACTTCGTCAACTGGCAGTTTCTCTCCACCACACGATGAACTGTCACAGACATCACAAATGTCACAGTTTTCAGGTGAAGAAACTGATCATCGTTAAATTGAAACTGAAAATTAAAAAAAATCGGTTATTTGGTAATTGAAGAAGAAAGCCAGGCCTTAAGCTAATGGTGAGACCCAGCTATGGCTATGAAGTGTCAGCGACTTCTTTTTCTTAGCCTCTGCACATGAGGGTGGGTGGCCAGTCATCTCCACCATGCTATCTGATCTTCACATTAACAGTCTACAGCAGTGTACTCGTTATAGCTTTTGGAACGGAAATCATCTATTTGATGACAAAAATGTTCAAAAATCTGTCTTCTCTTTAGGTAATTGATTAAAAAATTTATTTAATAACTAAAACATGATAATGAAACAGACATTTTTATATAATGCCACTTCAAGTGATGCCTTCTGCTCCTAGCCTAAATAAAGTTAAATAAAACTTGTTTTCCAGATGCGTATATAACCAACAGTAACGGTAACCAAAAAGTCTAATTTTTCTAATCTGAATCTAAATTAATTCTGCTTTTCTGCTAAATTTTCTCAAATCTGAGTCTAAATTAATGTTACTCTTCAGTTTAATTTTCTCTAATCTGGGTCAAAATTAATTTTGTTTTCTGCTAAATTTTCTCCGAACTGATTCTAAATTGATTCTGCTGCTCAGTGTTCTATAACCTGGGTCTAAATCAATTCAGTTTCATCTTGATTTTTTCAAAATTCTAAAATACAACTTTTTAAAGAAAGAAATAAATGTTGTTTATCTAGAATTGGAAACCATGTTTATCCATCGCAAATAATAGCAACAAGTAGACATCTTAAAACAGAAATTCTCTCATTTCTTTGTAGGTTCAGGTGACGAAACATTTGATCCAAGCAAGAGGGCGTTTTCAGATGAAGAGTTACGGCTACTCCCAGTGCTGAAAAAATCTCGAAAGGTGCGTTAAAACAGAAAGTGTTTTTAATCATTTTTAGCACATGTTTCCTATTTAAGTGCAAAACAACAAAGTGACTTTGAAGTGAGTGATTTCAACCTTTCAGTTTATGTTTGAAAAGTATTGAGCCATTTATGCAATACACATGAACCTCTGGGAAAAAAGAGTATATAGGGCAGTAAGCCATGTTGTTTTGGTTTTGTAGGGTACTGCAGATTATTTTGACCTGTTTCTAAACATGTATGTGTACAAGTGGATGCTTGTTTACCTTGAGAATCATGTGACTTGTTTGGAAAGCTGATGAAGACATTCTTTGTTAGTTTAAGTGATGTTAATTAAGACCGACAAGTGAGTACTTCGGTAAATGGGAAAGGAATGTGGTAGATTGTTAGCAAAGCAAAGTCAGTCTGGCTGACATGTGGTACTTAACTGATGTTGACAGTCACTTGCATCATAGACAGTAGTTGGTGCCACTGACAGTTGGTGCCACTGTCAGTTGGTGCCACTGACAGTTGGTGCCACTGTCAGTTGGTGCCACTGACAGTTGGAGCCACTGACAGCTATTGCTACTGACAGTCTGCATTTTAAAACCTTTATTTGATAATTTTTTAAAGCATAGACCGTTCTTTTAACTGAAGTCTGTCTGTTCTTGGGTGCAATCCTTTATGGTTACACTCAGAACAGTCATACAGTATAACAAAACGTCTGTACAGTGTTACGAATTTGGTTATTTGGTAAACGTATTGACTTGTATTAGTAACAACCAGCAACTGATTCCTTATACGCATATATATTAGAAGTTCTTGGTTTATTCTGCCATCGCTTTTGTGAGGTACCTACATGCATGCATGCAATCATACTTACATAAATACATATAAATATACATGCTTGCATACATACATACATACATACATACTTACATACATACTTACATACGTACATGCACACGTCAAATCAAATCAAATCATTTTATTTGGTGACCAACCAAGAACAGTAGCACACAAACAATGAGAAAATTGAGTCACACAGGGACCCTGAAAGCAGGGGCTTCTATCCCTATACAGGGCGGGCGCAAGTTGAGCCCAGTGAAAAACAGGGGGGGAAAGATTTTTCAATTTTTATCACACTTTCTTCGCATAAATAGAAGTTGGATTTATTATATTTTAGCAGACGAAACCTATGAATTACAGACACATTTTCTAATCAGAAATGAGCTAAAATTTACGTCGGCAATATGGGATCTGGGAGGCAGTGTTTAATCTAGACGTCTCTGGGGGGGGGTAAAGTCCCCCCCAGGATTGAGTTTTCCCCCCAGAAAAATTAAAGAGATGAAATTATGTATAGAAAGTGTGAAATTTATGGATAATTGCAAATTGCAGGATTTATCGTGCCTTCAACTGTTGTCGAAACACTGCCGTTACTACCCCCCCGTCGAAAGTTGTTTGGTGGAAAAGTCTCGTTACTACCCCAGCCCCCCTCGAAAATTCTTGGTAAATTCTTGTTACTACCCCCCCTCGAGAAAATTCTTTTCAAATATGTTGGGTAGCCCCCGAGAACCCTCGATTCCCCCCCATAGCAAGGGAAGTAGATTAAACACTGTCTCGGAGGGGAGGCCCGGTCCATGGGGGGAGGGTAGGGATTGAGCCCGGCTGTTTAGGGGGGATAGAAGCCACTGCCTGAAAGGGTCTTACGGCCCCGCTAAGTAGGGCTCTTAGGCTTGCAGTACAGCCTCATGAGGAAAGCCAAAATATTTGACTGGTCTAAAAAATAAGCGTATTAATGAACAAAAGAAGATAAATCTTAACTAAAGACTCAACAGCAAACATATCATGTTAACAGTCAATTTGTGTGAGTAACTATGACACAATTTGGCTCACATTAATCTCATTTTAAAGCTGTGGATGGGGTGGATCAGTAGCTGCTGTTGTATCAAATAGGTTCTTGGGAGCCCTGGGTCAGTTATTATTTCCAATTAGAAGGCGACGCTTCTCTCTTTTGAAGAGGCATAAATTAGGAAGTTGCCTGATAGACCGTGGAATCTCGTTCCAAGTTGATGCCCCTACATATCTGACAGAGAATAGTCGGGTATGCATTAGGGTGTTTCTTATTTTCCAACTTTGGATTTCTCAAAGTCTCACCCCTTAAACTTGTTCCTTTGGTCAAATTAATAGCTTGTACAAAATTTTAGTCAATTTTGTTAACATTTAGGGGTCGCTCAACAGAGTTGAATTTCTTGGGGTAGGCCTATGCATGTTTTCGGTCTTCAACACAAACTACGCAATACAAATAGGAGTTCAATAATAACATTTAGATTTTTTGCTTCTACCTATTTATTTCTTTTGTATTTTACTTAGGCCTATCTGTTTTTATTTTGTTCAACAATAATAATAAAATATTATTGTTATAATTATTATTAATAATAATAGCAATAATAATTATAATAGAGATTCGAGTGCCATAATTCGTATAAAATCGATAAATCAGAGAAACAATTCAGAAGCACTGTATGATTGTTATATTTACTTCCAATCCTCCATACAAACTTACAAGGAGCTGTTGGTGGACTCACAACACCTGCAAGCTGTAGAAAGAGGGCACGAGTTAAAATTATGACAGCCAGCTGCAGTCCTCAATTGAACCAAATTGAGCGACAGAAAGGCTACGTCTGTATTAGCAACAGTTGCTCAAAGTCTTGGTCATGATGTCTATGAGTTAAATATCAACCATTCGTTAATTCACAGAAGAGCACAGCACTATCGAGCTAAAATTGTTTCACAGCTTAAAGAACAGTTTCAAGGAAATGTCTCTCTTGAGATCCACTGGGATGGTAAACTCCTGAGATACTTCACTGGGCAGGAGGTTGTTGATCGATTGCCAGTAATTGTTGCAGGAGCTGGAGTGAACCAGCTGCTTGGTGTTACAAAATTGACTTTCAGTAGGCTACTGGTTAAGCTCAGATCTCAGTCGTAGCCTGTTTGATAGGAAATTGGTGCCTTGTAGATCGCATTGCTTCCATGTGTTTTGATACCACTTCCAGTAGCACAGGAAATAGAAATGAGCGCTTGTGTTCTGCTGGAACAGAAACTCGGGAAGAAGCTTTTGCACCTGGCATGTCGGCACCACATAATGGAGTTAGTTCCAGCTTGCAGCCTTCCACGACAGTTTGCATTGACCTCAGAGCCAGACGTTGCCACCTGTAAACGTTTCCAGATTAACTGGACCATCATTGATCAGACCAGATATGAACCTGAAGCAGCTCATGAAGAGGTAACAAGTCTGCTGAAAGATGACAAGGACAGCCTGTTGGCATTTTCTGAAAGCCAGCTTCACCATTATCAGCCCAAAGATGATTTTTCTCCTGGAGCCATACATCATGCCAGATGGATATTAAATGCAATGTACTCTTTAAAGATGTGGATGTTTCACGGCCAATTTAAAAGAGGAGAAGGGACTCCGGAGCATGTGCATCTTGATTGTTCGTATCTGTGTCAAGGCCTGGTTCACTTCTCCAAATCCAATTGCATCTTCAAATCATGGTCTCCTTTTCCTCCAGCTCTTGGACCCGTACGAAACAGTGAACAAGTCCATTGCCAATGCCAGAAGAAAGAAATTTGCTGATCACCTTTGGTATCTCAGTAAAGAACTCACTGGCTTTGCCGTTTTTATGCGACAGTGCCTGTTGAATCCAACAAGCACTGGTAAAGGCAATTAATGAGAAGAAAGGTTTTGAAGAGCCTGTAAAACGGGACAAAATATATAAGGTAATGCCAAAACATGCGAATTGAGGACTCGTGACAAAAAATACGATGCAATTCTTCTGCCGGCTTGGAATTCCGGCTGGATTCCTGAATTGTGACCGGAACTTATGACGTCATCGAGACGATTAGGCCTACAAGGATGCCATCAAGACTGTTGAACATCTGAGGTTGTCAGTGGCACTGCTGAAAGAGGCGTTGCCCTCATTGAGGAGTAGGCCCTACAGCAACATTATTACGAAGAAAGAAAATCAGAAACAGTATTTACTTCAAGTCTTCCAGGGACACCGTCGACTATTTCCAACTTGCCAAATAGACTTCTTTCCTGTCAGGTCATTGCCAGGAAATTTTTAGACAAGTAGACAATAGGCACTCATCAGTAGACCTGTAATCAAGCTTCCTAGACTCTCTACAGATAATGATTGTTAATTCTTGCTTGCTTGAAGCTTGCTAAAATATATATCTCATTTGCGTACAAAATTCAAGATTTCGCAGAAATTAATGAAAACTAAAGATCTCTTGAGCGACCTCTAAAAATTCAAATAATTTCCCACAACTTGGCAGGAGTTGTTTCTATACTAATTGGAACCAATCTGGGGGGTGAGACCGTAAAAACTAAAACGTGTACTTTTGTCTGTACTGCTAAGAAACACCCTAGTATGCATACATACTGTACTATTGAGAACAGCTAAGATACACTTTGTACACTTTGTGGATTTAGTAGAGTTATGCTCCTCGTATTGATGTAATTCATCAATTGAGGTGTCAATCAGATGAAAATTGCTCCTATTTTTGCAAATGCTGACTTCAGGTGTCATACCAAAACCAACGTATCTTTTCAGATTTTTGTTCCGGATGATTTGAAGGACGACAAATACTGGGCTCGTCGGATCAAGAACAACACGGCAGCCAAGCGGTCACGCGAGGCCCGGCGCCTCAAAGAGAACCAGATAACGATGAGAACGTCCTTCCTGGAGAAGGAGAACGCGTTCTTGAAGTCCGAGCTTCAGCGGGTGCTCGTAGAGAACGAGAGTCTCAAAAGCCGCGTGGAGAAGTACGAGGCCGTCTGTCAGAAGATGTGCTGACACCATCACTTTGGTGTATTACACCGCCACTTTGGTGTATTACACCGCCACTTTGGTGTATGACACCACCACTTTGGTGTATTACACCACCACTTTGGTGTATGACACCATCACTTTGGTGTATGACACCATCGCTTTGGTGTATTACACCACCACTTTGGTGTATCACACCACCACTTTGGTGTATCACACCACCACTTTGGTGTATTACACCACCACTTTGGTGTATCACACCACCACTTTGGTGTATGACACCATCACTTTGGTGTATGACACCATCGCTTTGGTGTATTACACCACCACTTTGGTGTATGACACCACCACTTTGGTGTATTACACCACCACTTTGGTGTATTACACCACCACTTTGGTGTATGACACCATCACTTTGGTGTATTACACCATCGCTTTGGTGTATTACACCACCACTTTGGTGTATCACACCACCACTTTGGTGTATCACACCATCACTTTGGTGTATCACACCAAAGCGATGGTGTATCACACCATCGCTTTGGTGTATTACACCATCACTGGGACAACGAGGAAGGCGACGACAATTGTCACTGTCGATCAGTTTCATAATTATGTAAATACGATAAAATAAGTAAGTACAGAAAGGTTACAATAGCATCAGGAATAGTTAGTTATTTTGTGTAACGTATCCAGAATAAATATATGTTAAAAAGCTAACATGTTACTACTTATAGTGCTAATACTACTGATAGTACTAATATGATTGGTTAGAGCGCTCGCCGTATAACATTGAGAGGGGTCAAGCTTTCTCCCCTGAGACGGTTCCTGTGTAGTCACAATTGCTGAGTGCTATCGACTGATGCTTGGTCATTAGATAGTGATGTTTAATAAATGTGTGATAGTAATAATAATAATAATAATTAATTGGATGTGGAATGATTGTAATTTAATGCCATGCAAACTGGAATTCCACATTATGTCATTTCAAGAAAATGTATTAGTTGTCACCAAGTGAAGGAGAAGATGTGGTATGGTAGGGTAAGGTATTACAGTTAGTTCTAGAACGTTATCCAGAATTTGGACAAAATTTATCTCAAGAATATTTAACTTACCTGCTTCAGTACGAATGGCTGACAACTGTGAAACTAGTTTTGCTAGAATGTCTTTGAAAGCCCCATCCACACTTTAAACAGTGTACTACAGAACCATGAGATCACTAACACCTGCCCATATGACACGTTCATAAAACAGGAATTTAGCAGTCTTGCCTTTTTAACAGTTGCGTTAATGGTAATTGTGATGAAAAATATGCATTTATTAGCAAATGTAGTTATAATAGAAATATTACTGTAACAGTAGGTAGCATTTTTGTGGTTATTTGGAACATTGTTGCATATGTGATTGTTAATTTTGACTTGCAGTCTGCGTTATAATTGTTAATTGTAAATACTGTACATCATGAATCATTTTATCTTTTGTAATGCCTCAATTTTACAGATGAAGTTGTTACGGAACTTAGATGCCTCAAATTTATCATATGTTATTGTTATTACCTGTTTCTTTATTAATAACTGAAAACGTAAATAAATTTTAAAAATCTGTTTATTTGAAAAGTCTGTATTTCTTTCTGTATAATGTTCAATTGAAAGTTGTTCAACCACGACAGTGTGCATTCTCTTGATGCAATGTGGCATCATTTGGGTGTTTTACACTGATGCAGTGGTCACGTGGTGTATTGCATAATTACAGTGGTTTATTACACCATTAGAGTAGTGTTTTACATCATTTTGGTGTCATAGAACATAATTTTAGTGTACTATGACATCATTATAGCATGTTACACCATGACAGTTCATTAAACCATGATGTTGTTGATCGATTTAATGTTAGGTTATTCCGGAAGTGTATTGCACCATCAATTTGGTCACAAGTTTAGTGTATTACACCATCACACAGAAGTATTACACCATCACTTTGGTGTATTACACCATCACACAGAAGTATTACACCATCACTTTGGTGTATTACACCATCACACAGAAGTATTACACCATCACTTTGGTGTAATACACCATCGCATAGAAGTGCTGTTAGTAGCCACTACATTTGAAAGCTCATGAAATGTGTAGGCCTACTCATGGGCGTAGCCAGAAACAAATTTCAGAGGGGGTTTTAAGTTTTCAAGGGAGGGGTTTCCATTGAAAATGGTCGAAAAGTTCAGTGTTTTGTATTTTCACATAATTGCATATATAAAAATTTCGGCGATTTATTTGGGGGGGGGGTTGAACCCGTCAACCCTCCTCCTAAATACACCCATAGGCCTACTTTAAAAGGTTACCTATTTGCTGTAGCTGCTGTCTATGCTAATTGGGCATTTCATCACGTGCTCATGATTAGCTAGAAAGCTTAGCATATTGTAAGGCTGTACCGATTAATCGGCCATTACTCTTAAAAATCGGGGATTATCGGGCCGATTATTAGAACAGTCGGTATACGGTTATCGATATCAGCAGAAATAATTGGTATTGATGTAAAAAATTCTGCTGCCTCCCGCGAAAATGCTGAAATAAATAAATATGAATTTATTTGTTTTTTTGCACAATAGGGGGGGGGGGCGCCTAATCGTTACAAACAGAAAACTGAGCACAATATCTATGTTTTGTTTCTTATTATTGATTTACATTACTAATACTAGCCACCCAAGGAATCTGTGCTCTCCTCCTTGAAATGTGCTGGAGCATGGACCTAAAATTTGGAACGAAATCCCTGTTAGCATACGCTAGTAGCCTCGTCCACATCTCTTCAAATGCGCACTGCGCATGCACATTCTACACAAAACCTATTAATTTCACTGGTTGTGATCATCCACATTTCCATCTTCGATTCTGCTAAAACGTTTTCTATCGTTCACTCTCATCTCTTCTCTTAGAATATCAAGGTTCAGCCGGAGGGTTGCGGGTTCGAATCCGCCTCAAGCCGCCGCGTAGGGACCCTGGGCAAGTCCTTCACTCATGGGCGTCCGCAGGAATTTTTCTAGGGGGGCGCAAACTTTTAAATAGTTGTCACAGGGACAAAGTAGGGCGTCGAAAGCAACCGATCACTCCACAGTCGACGCTCGCTCCCTCGGCGCTGGGTACCTCTCGATCCTCTGTGTGTCTGGCGCGGATCCAACACGCGAACGCCAGTTCGAGCGAAAAACAAACGACTCTTGTGTGCTCCGTTCCGACCAAGTTTTTTCGACCCTCCACGCAGTCGACCATAAGGGGCCGTTCACATATTATATAACGCAAAAAATCTCAATTTTTTGCCTACCCCCACCCCTAATAACGTTACATAACAGCAGCTGTGACCCCCCACCCCTATATTATATAACAGATATGCTTCCTACCCCCCTACCCCCCAGTCTATAAGCACATTCAAAGACATACAGTGGACCTTATTGTATTACACAACTGGAAACTTTCATTATTATTATTATCATACTGTCAAGTTGATATTGTCGAGGATTTATAACAATACAATGTTAGTTAATAGCATTTTAATAGTGACTGGATTATGTTAAAAGTTTGTAGGCCTACTGTATTAAATGTAGTTACTAGACTAATGCAAATTAGCAAATTAATCGTTTTATACTAGAAATGCAAGATGCATTAATAAAGCTAACTAATTATCTTATTTTCAACTTGTAGCTGTCAGAACTGAGTCAATGGTATAATAACCAATTAATTCATGGCTAACTCTCAGAGCTATTAAAGACAATTTTGTTACCTTATACTTGTCACAAGTTGCGACCTGTTGCGATACTTTGAATATTAAACGAAATTTATTGATTTCTTGATTGAGAATGCGTCCTAAATGAACAATATGGCCACCCTCGAATAGTTTGAAATAGAGCGCTGCTACCTATTAGCTAGCCACATCCCATATTATGCAAAGCACTGAGTGAGTAACTAAAACACAATTAGTAATGAAGAATATTTATTAAAATATTACAGTGAAAGTCCAATGGTCAGACAAACAAGCAAAATAGCATAAGCTGAAAAAGTTTGTTATATAACGAAACCTTGAACCTACCCCACCCACCATAAACCTATAACGCTAACAAAACAGGAACCCACCCACGTACCCCTTGAGCGTTATATAATATGTGAACGGCCCCTAAGAGTTCCTACGAAATTGTCTTATTCAGAAGTTTTCGTCTTCTCCGTTCCTATAATATGATAGGCTACAGTAACTGCTCGACTGACTCACAAAGCGTAGTATAGTAGAAGTTTCAGTTTAACGACCCGTGCGACAACAAAGATCAATAGATTCGCATTCCTTGTGGGGCGCGGTGGTGTAGACTGTAGAGGTATGATCGGTGCCTTGCAGCCTAAGGGTTGCGGGTTCGAATCCACCTCAAGGGGTATATTTGGTGCCTTGCAGCCGGAGGGTTGCGGGTTCGAAGTTCGAATCCACCTCAAGCCGCCGCGTAGGGACCCTGAGCAAGTCCTTCACTCGCAATTGCTCATGCGCTTCAGCGTGAAACTCCGATTCAGTGTCCGCGCTGTAGTCGGGAGCGCCTCTGAGTAGAAATCTTGAAATGGCGCTATAACAAGTGCTCATGCATACTTACATACATACATACATACATACATACATACATACATACATACATACATACATACATACATACATACATACATACATAAGCACATGTAGGCTATTGTAAATGTATGTTTTAGTTCAGAAATAGTTCTTCTTCTGGTTCTCTGCCTCTTTGGCAGGTTCAAATGTCCGACGTCGCCACTCCTCTAAGAAATAGTTAAGTCTAACTAAAACGCTAATTTCTATCCAAAGTTTATTTACAGTTTGGTTAGGTACTACATGTAGCCAGTGCTTAAAGTGTAAAAAAAGAAGTGCCTGGACGCCCCTCACCTTTCCATCCCCTCCTCCAACCAATACCCTTTTCCCAACCCCTTTCCCCAACTTCCCTCCTTACTCCAATCCCCTTCCCCGTCCCTCTCCTCAACCCCTCTCGCTCCAATCAGAGGTGCAACTATAAATGTTTCCTGAGGTGCTCATATTGCAATCGACAAAGGCACGAAGTCGTTAGTGCTGAGTTCCTATGCGTAGGCCTATAGGCCTATAACGACTAGGGTGTCTGAGGGAGCGTCGTGAGCTCCCTCCGCGGGGTCTGGGGCGGAGCCCCAGAAGCCAACGCATTTTGTAGCAATTGTTATCAAATGGAAGACGTTCTAGGCTCTTGTTTTCCAGCAGTTTCTGAACGATAAAGTTATGAAAACTTCATGGTTTATCCAGATTCCCAGACTAACACCACAACAATTTGAAAGTTTTATTTTAAAAGAAACAGATTTCGTCTTTACCTTTCGCCTTCGGCTCTTTCAGAAGTGTCTAGTTAATTTTTGCAGTCAAAATCCATTTAAAAAATAATTTTTTTCTGTTTTTTTAAATTGGCTATGCATTTTGTCCAGTTGTATAGCCGATCGATGCCGCTACCTTGTTAGCAGATATTCTCAGTAGGCTTTGCAATCCTGTGGCACACATAGTTTTCCTCAGGTGACTTATTGTGAGACGAAGCCTAGAAAATGCTCTGCGGGACAAAATGTGACTGTTAGGCTATGGCAAGGGCATCGTCATGCGGAGCTGGCTGAGTTTTGTATAACGAAACAATTCATTTAATTCCAATTGACAATTTTCAACTCTTATTAAGCCATTACTTAATTAATAATTAATAATTAATAATAATAATAATAATAATAATAATAATAATAATAATAATAATAATAATAATAATAATAATAATAATAATAATAATAATAATAATAATAATAATAATTACTTCCTCCTGATCTGTTTTTCTTGCCTTTGTTTTTCTTTGTATATACCTACAGCGTTTTGTCTGTTGTTAACTCAATAAATGAATATATGATCATGAAGTCGTATGTTGTCTCTCAACAGTTTCTGGGTCTTGCTGGTGAATTACGTAAAACTGGGACAGTTGGTGCTTTATAGCCTAGGTCTAGGTGAATCGTATCGTATTGTATCAATGCGTTGTATTGAAGTCATTTAACTTGATAAGTTCATTCAGTTATGAAACAGTCAAGACATGACTCACAGTGGCTGTGAGTCATGTGACAGTCAGATAGATCGTAAACTAGGCCCTAGTTGTTAGGGCCTACGAAAACTCAGACGATAAAACCGGAAGCGCGTATATGACGTGCGATTTGATGAAAAGTTAACTAGAATGTACAAGTCAGGAATAAGGTGGAGAAACAAGTTGCACCTACACGGTAGAACACATTCAGAAATCAAAATGACAAGAAATTTCATTGGAATCTTAAAAAAATAAATGCTGTTGAAAGTGACGTAGAGGAATTACACTGTTGCATGGACGCTGCATGGACGGCGTCCAGGCGGTGCTGCCTAATAAGTGGCAGGACGGCGTCCAGCCTTGAAAATAAGTGCCTGGACGCCGTCCATGACCGTCCATGCACACTTTAAGCCCTGCATGTAGCCTACTATACTTATTCTCCCAGGTGGCGCTGACTAGCGGGACCTTCGGTCTCTATGAGTCTCCTGAATAACCATTAATTTGTCTGTGCCAATGTACAGTATGTACTAGAATTATTGATACTCGTTTTGTTTGGTTACCAAATAAATTTATATAATTATATATATATATATATATATATAGAGAGAGAGAGAGAGAGAGAGAGAGAGACAGACAGACAGACAGACAGACAGACAGACAGACAGACATGTCATAGACTGTCACATGCTCAAATGAACGCATATATCTATCTGTCTGTGACAGACAGACAGATATATGCGTTCATTTGAGCATGTGTCTCTGTCTAATAGCCTACAACATAATTACGTAGCTAGTACTGTAGCGGAGAGCATATTTGCTTGCATACAGATGGACATAGGCTCACATAGCCTATAATTAACGTAACTGTACATCTATTAAATATCATAGCGCAGCACAAAGTCGAGTAAAGGAGTCCAGAGTATTAACAGGCGCTAGGCCTATATAATTATATTTCTGCAAGAGCTAGGGTATTTGGTCCATTTCGGTGGCTGGTCAGATTGCAGCAGAGGAGCAGGCCTATGGGTTAAACCGAGTGCGTAAACATTATAATGTATAGGCCTACGCAGTGGCGGCTCCAGGGGGGATAGGGGGGGGGTGCTTAGCCCCCTAACTGCGGCTCAGCCCCCCAAAAGTGGGAAATAACTGCAAATCACATGGAAGAGGGGACAAAAGGGAAGGGCTTGGAGCTTTAGCCCTCCAAACCTGAAATCCTGGGGCCTCCACTGGGCCTACGCTATACCATGCTCCGTAGCATAATATTATTATTATGGCCTACTGCATATTGCAAATTAGATAATTTTGGTTATTAACTATAATCATATTATATAGGCTATTCGCATTGTGTATAATTTACTCCCAATGTGAACGTATAATACATAGCCTACTTATAGAATTTATATCTATATTACACTATGACGGTTTAACGGGTCACTAATCTGTTATTAGGCTAATTTGTAATCTATAGTGGACCTGCTTGTAAGTAGCCTAATCACATATATAGAGTGTGTTATTAAACAGTTCACGTGCAAAGTACAGTAGACCTGCCGATAAAACCACAATCGCCAAGAGCGACTCATTCTCTTGAGAAGTTAAGATTGCTTTCTACGCATATAACTTAATAGGCCAATATTATAGGCTGTTTAGGAAAGGTCGACAACTGATACACGTTCAGCAGATATAGGCCTACTTAGGCCTAACGAAACATCGACTTATTCATTAGTACAGACTTTTAAATATACAGACACGTCGATTTCGATTCGGAATTAGTTGAGTTTCTTGAACTTTCTTGTGGGATCGCGTATAAATTATTGGATGTCTGCATAAACAGGCGATTGGGAGTTTCAAACTTTATACGTCGATGAGAAACGGGGTATTCATACATCGCTAGTGAGGAATGTTTGGATTTTACTCGGCTTTCTTCCTTTTCGAAGACAATCATAATCTGTCACGAGCCGCTTTGACAAACTGAAACACAGCGCTCGTCAATAAGCTACACAGCGCTCGCCAATAAGCTACGCACCGCTTGCGAATAAGCAACGCAGAGATCTCGAATAAGCTACGAAGTGCTCGTCAATAAGCTGGTGCCCTGGGCTTAACTTTAAAGAGGCGCTTTAGAAATTTGGAGCCTACTATTACGCTAGGACTGTCTCGTAAAATATAGCCTAGTTCTTCAATTTTCGAATCTAGAACTTAGTGACAGGAAGAGATCTTCAGGTCAAAGTAGCTCGTTTAAATAAGTAACTGTAGTTCCAAGAAGTTGTTTGAGACGGGCAGAGATTTGTAACTTGTTCGTTTAACCTGAAAGATTTAAACAAAGTGTTACGACGCCTAGAAAGGATTGAAAGACAATGGCGTCTACAAGATTCAGGTTCACTCTTTCTCTCGTTCTAGCGTCGTTGGTTGGCTACAGTTTCGAACAATGTGAGTGCATTAAAAAGATAATTAATTGAAAATCAAATTTACTTGCAGTTTGTAATAGCCTAGGTTTTACACTGACACTATTATAGTTAAGGAAAAATGTTTCAGTGAGCTTTTTGGCCTGCACACAGAGGCCCAAGGCAGAGCACTGCGATACATTGAAAAACAATGCGATGCTATACAAAACAATGCAGTAGGCTACACTGCACTACAATGCAAATATGCAGTACTATACAATAGGGTCTACGATACAATGCAGTGGAATGCAACACAACGCTTGCGAATAAGCTACTCAACGCTTGCGAATAAGCTACGCAGCGCTTGCGAATAAGCTACGCAGCGCTTGCGAATAAGCTACGCAGCGCTTGCGAATAAGCTACTCAACGCTTGCGAATAAGCTACGCAGCGCTTGCGAATAAGCTACGCAGCGCTTGCGAATAAGCTACGCAACGCTCTCGAATAAGCTACGCAGCGCTTGCGAATAAGCTACTCAACGCTTGCGAATAAGCTACTCAACGCTTGCGAATAAGCTACGCAACGCTTGCGAATAAGCTACGCAGCGCTCTCGAATAAGCTGCGCAACGCTTGCGAATAAGCTACGCAGCGCTCTCGAATAAGCTGCGCAGCGCTCGTCAATAAGCTACGCAACGCTTGCGAATAAGCTACGCAACGCTTGCGAATAAGCTACTCAACGCTTGCGAATAAGCTACTCAACGCTTGCGAATAAGCTACGCAACGCTTGCGAATAAGCTACGCAGCGCTCTCGAATAAGCTGCGCAACGCTTGCGAATAAGCTACGCAGCGCTCTCGAATAAGCTGCGCAGCGCTCGTCAATAAGCTACGCAACGCTTGCGAATAAGCTACGCAACGCTTGCGAATAAGCTACTCAACGCTTGCGAATAAGCTACTCAACGCTTGCGAATAAGCTACGCAACGCTTGCGAATAAGCTACGCAGCGCTCTCGAATAAGCTGCGCAACGCTTGCGAATAAGCTACGCAGCGCTCTCGAATAAGCTGCGCAGCGCTCGTCAATAAGCTACGCAACGCTTGCGAATAAGCTACGCAACGCTTGCGAATAAGCTACTCAACGCTTGCGAATAAGCTACTCAACGCTTGCGAATAAGCTACGCAACGCTTGCGAATAAGCTACGCAGCGCTCTCGAATAAGCTGCGCAGCGCTCGTCAATAAGCTGGTGCCCTGCGCTTAGTTTTGGAGTAGCTCTTTAGAAATTTGTAGTTTACGATTACGATAACGAATACAAACCAATGCAATACACTGTGATTATTTTCTAATTATTTAGCAAGGGCCTACCCGGTCTTTATATATTGTGACGATTACTGCAACGCGAACGGGGACTGGCAAGATGCAGGGTCATGTTCAGATTCATACTGTTGCGGCAATTCCACGTTCCGATACTGTTGCCGGGAGAGCAGCCTAGACATCTCGAACATCTACTCTGACGTCAGTTCCTGTGACTGTCCGAATAGTGACTGCTATAATTATTCCACTCCGATGTAAGCAGCTTCTTATCTTTCAACGCTGTGGTGATGGTTTGGGTCCTGCTGTAGTTATGGTTCGAGTAATGATATGCGATGGGCTGATGTGAAATTAACAGTTCAACTGTAACCCAAAAGACAAAACTTAACTGTCTTTGCTGGACTGATGCTGTCTTGTATGTATGAATGCATGCATGTATGTAAGCCTATGTGTGTATGTATGCCTATGTATGTACTATGTATGTATGTTATTATGCACATATGTATGTGTGCATTTATGTATGTATGTATGTATTTATTTATTTATGTATGTATATGTGCATTTTGCATGTATACAAGTATGTTTGTTTGTATTTATGTATGCATGTGTGCATGTATTTATGTATCTACTTATGCATGTATACATGTGCGCATTTATGTATGTATATATGTATTTATATATACCTATAATGTATGTTTACATGTACATGTATGTATGTGTGTAGGCCCATATATTTATGTATGTATGTGTGCATTTATGTGTGTACGTTTTTATGCCATTATGCCTGTCTGTCCGTCCGTCTGTCTGTCTGTCTATCTATCTGTCTGTCTGTCTGTCTGTCTGTAGACTGTAAGCCTATGTATTAAGAGCAAGTCCTTCACTCACAGTTGCTCAGTGCCATCTATGTTCTGTCGTATGGTCGTGTGTGCACTTCTGAACTTTGGAAGTAGAGCAATAGCAAATACAGATCTATCTTGGGCTATCTTCCTTAATTCTCAGCCTAAATTACTATTATCCTGTTTCAGAAATCATTTTCTATTAGGCCTATATATAGCCTAATTCGATTCGTGCGTAGATGGACTTTATACGGCGTGGCACCCATTCAAACGGGCTGCGGTGGTGGTGGTGGTGGGGGAGGGAGGGGGGGTGATCTCATTCGATCAATTCGTCGGAAGATTAGCGGATCGAGGCCATACAATCGATATATATATATATATATATAAACGTGTAGGCCTACAGTTACATTTTTACTTTTTAGATGGGAGTATGTACTCTATTTCTTTGCACCGCTGGCCATCTTCACAATAGTCGCCTTCTTCTGTTTTCAATGCTCGTATAAGAGAGGGTGTAAAAAGTGCAAAAAGACAACTGACGAACCAACAACAGGCAACAGAAACGGTATGCAACATCTCACAATTATTCTAACAGTAGCTGGAATTTAGCTCCGACTCAAGATTGAAACTGATCCATTTTTGCACAGCTTTAACGAGATCTTTCCTTAAAGCAATTGAAGTTTGGTTAATACCCCGAGTTTCAAGAACATCGTAAATTCCGACAGTTAACTGCTTTAGAGTTCGGGAAATTTCTTTTATTCCGGTGTTCATTTTGTTAAGATCTGGTCGTTTTAGTCTAAGTTCTAATTTTAAGATTACACGATTTTGCCCAATTTCTGTGTATTGTTCTAATTTCTATTTCGTTCAATAATAGGTTTTATTTTATAATTTCTTTTTTGCATAGGCGGAGACTTGGTCTTGGGTTTGGGGGCTGGTAAAGGAGCGGCTGAAGGACGATCGGCGAGGCGCGCAGCGCCGAGCAGGGGTTTGGGGAGGGGGATGTGCCCCCTCCCACATCTAAACTTTTTTGAATTTTCACACTGTAATGGTAGCATTTTAAGCTGTCATCTGAACAAAATTGCTCTATAATTTGAGTGCTGATAGGAACCAGCTGTCACTGATAGCTTACATGTAGTTTGAGTCGTGTTTGAGTTTGGGGAGGGGTTTGGGGAGGGGATGTGACTCCTCCCCTATCTAAAATTTTTTGAATTTCCACACTGTAATGGTAGCATTTTAAAATGTCATCTGAACAAATTGCTCTATTATTTGTGTGCTGATAAGAACCAGCTGTCACTTGTAGCTATTATTATATTCATGAAATATTTCAGAAATATTGGGGGGGATATAAGCAGCTCCGTCCCCCCACCTCAAGTTTTTTTATGGGGGGGCCGTCCCCTGTCGTCCCCTAAGTCTCCGCCCCTGCTTTTTTGTTCTCCCTTTTAGTTCTTGTGAACGAATAGCCTAGCTCATTACTTTCGTTAATTAGAAAACGTTACGGTAATAAATAATGGACGAAAGTGAATTACATAATGAAAGAGGAATGTGTTTTAAAGGTGTGTACCAGAGCTCGCAGTTGGTAGTTTATAATTAGCCTATTATAATGTTAACGACATCATACGGCTGCCATTGCCATTCAAGTCGACCTGATTTTGAATTCAGCTGATGATGAAGAATTGTTGCTGATATTTTAGCTGCAACTCCATCCGCAGATTCAATTACAACGCTTCCAGATGCAGAGGGGCGATACGAGTGCCTCCAGTTAGACCAAGACTTCATGTACAACTTCGAGCCTCCCAGCTACGAGACCGTGACGCGAGACCTTCCAAAATACGAAGATATTGTCAACGAAGCTGGAGGCTACAATGGACCGTTCGAATTTTCCGAAAGCGCAGAGGATCTATGTGCGCCAACTGGCGAACATGAAGGCGTAGTCACGCCACCTAGCGAATGGTTGAACAACGACGCTCCTCCACCGTCATACACTCCCACAACGCACGAAGAGGCCCAACTATAGTCGTAGGGCCTACTAATGGGCACAATAAAAAATATAGGCTGCACAAAGTGTAATTAGTATAGGCTACCAACTAAATGCAAATACAGCGGTATAGTAGGCCTAATAAAAAAATAATAATAATAGAAGTAGGCAAATTCTGATGCTAAAAACTGATTAAAAGCTATATTAAACACTAATTAATAAGGAATTAAGTAAGTAAGGAAGTAAGTAAGTAAGTAAGTAGGCCCATAGTCTTTATTTATCCAACTGCATAACCGAACTTTGGTTTACATGAAATTAACTAGTCTATTATAAAGAATTCTTTTTAAAAACGTTTCCTCATTAAGTTGTTAGCTTGTGGGACAATTCGGTAATGCGTTCTAAGACGCAGGGAATAGGGGAGTGTCTTTACAGAAGGGAGGAGCGGGTTCAGAACATGGCTCGGGTCCGCCAAGGCAGCAGTAAAAGAGGTTCCCATCTGCCGTTCTACACAGCTGTTCTAATGTTGGGTTATCCTCTGGTAGGCAGCGTAGTCGGACCAGACAGTCCATCACGGACTGTAGTCTATTGCGCTCTTGCTACCCCACAAAACCCCACCATGCCGGTGACGCGTATAACAAGCGGGACACAGTGGTCATTCGCACAGAATCATGTAGCATTGGTCCTGCAAGGCCATTTGTCGTCATGATGCGCAGGGCATACATCGACTGTCTAATCCATAATTATGTCAAATGATCAAATCTATCATTTAATGGGTCTGCTGGCCTTGGTTGTAACCATAGAGATGTATAATATATAAATATATCACTAGAGGGATGATCGGCCGTTATTTCTGAAGCCGCCGATTCAAAACGTATACCGTAAGAGTCAAGGCCGTTTTTGCAACTGTTTCCGTTAGAATGACATGCACAGGATCGAGAAATCGACGTCATCACCGACGTTTATTGCGTGGACACGTCACCAGTTATGTTAATGAGCGCTGGGTGACGTCATGCAAGCTTAATTTCACAGTGCAACATCAGCTGTGATAGGCTACACAAAGTAAACATCGATATCTATATTTAGAATGTATAGCCGGTGGGTCAAGGTCGTTAGCGATGTGACCTCACTGAGTTCTGAAGAGATTAAACGTCATACGGTCTCTAGCGCTTATAATATATCTCATTGGTCGTAACCGTATTTTTAGATAGCGCCTCTTTAAAGAAAATTCAGTGGAGTTTCCGACCTTACAACAAAAGACGCCATCAATAGGAATCTTCACATACATAGGCCTAAGCATACAGGCATAGACAGGCACATACATGCATACACATACACAGGCCTACATACACGTCTATACGTCTCTCTCTGTCTGTCTGTCTGTCTGTCTGTCTGTCTGTCTCTGTCTGTGTGTCTGTGTGTCTGTACTGTCTGTCCAAGACTTTCGTTGAAGAGCTCTGTTAAATGCTCTCTTTTCAGTAGGCTCTCTCTCTCTCTCTGCTCTCTCTCTCTCTCTCTCTCTCTCTCTCTCAATACAAAGCAGTTCAATTATATATAGTTTTGTATCTGGACGAGATAATGAGCCGTCGTTCTTCATCAAAAATTAATTTGGAATAAACTTCGCACCGAATTAATTGCTCCAAACGATCTCCTCACACGTCGTCTATATACGACCCCGGAAGTACGGACAATAATATAAATCAGCATTATCAATGCGCATGCGCAGCCAGCTTACTTTTACTTCCGGGTCATAGGCCACCGTTCATAAAAAAAACCGACCGGTGCCGGTAGCGATATTGCTATGATCTACTTTTACGCAAATGCAACAGCCACGAGTTCATGACATTGTGTAACTCGATGAAGTTGTCTTGTGGCCTCTTTCTGTTAAAAATTGCTTCAAATCATCTACCTTCCATCGATTAAAGTCATCCACTCTGAACGATTCGTCTAAGCTATCCGCCATGTTTCGCTTTGTTTATGAACGGAGAACTATAACCTTTCCCGTCATGCCTTGCGGGAAATATAATGCTGAACTAGCTTATATCCAAGGCGACTTCAAGGCCCCCGACCTTAATTAATAAATAATTAGTCACGTCTCTTAATTGACTCCCTTACCGAGTAATCTTGCCTTAAATTAGCACTGACTACCTACGCTCGACCTTTATAGACCAGGAATCAACATAACATAGGCCTTCACATACAAAATAAAGGTATCCCATAGCAACTCCCGCCTTCGTATGAACAACGGCCTTCTATAGTAACTCCTGCCTAGTTTTGTTTTAGTTTTGCCTTGAGTTTTAGTTTTACTTATTATTAGTCGTAAATGCAAGGTGTTGTAGTTATTATTAGTTTTAGCTATTTCACCAAGTTTTAGTTTTAGTTTTAGACTTTTAGTTAATAGAAACTGACACTTCCCCTCGTTTCAGTTTTAGTTTCTTCAGTTTTAGTTTTAGTTTCAGTTATTCGTTTACTGTTATTTAGCCGACAACAATGTATATCAAATTACTGCCAATAGACTATTGCAACCATTATTCCTACAGTATGACAACACGCCATGTATCATACATGATATGATGTCCCTTTAATGATTAGTGTGGTAAAAATTTCTTGTTGAGCTTAATGTGATTCAAAGATTTTCGCCCCTATGCACAAAAACATTGAATATTCAAGGACGCTAGGTTTTCGTTGTGTGTTCTCGTTTAGGTTTTCGTTAGATGTTTTCGTTATTATTAGTTTTGACTGTTTTAGTTTCAGTTATCGTTTATATATATTATTGACCGTTTTGGTTTCAGTTATCGTTTATATACAATACATAAGTTATGCTGCTTGATGCGTCAAACTCAAACATTAATTTCTTCGACCTGCTGAATAACTCCCATGACCCTAACGCGACCTGCTGAAATTGTATAGCTATAGCGCCGCCACTGGAACGAGTAGGCTAGGCCTACGCATTGTGGTTTCTACGCTTCGACATTTCGCAATTATTCACTATCAAAATGGAACGTTCGTAGCGCTCAATTCATCGGACAAAGTGCGCATTCAGCTGAAATGACAACAGAATCAATTAAAGATTGCAAACAAAACTATACTAAAACTTTAAAAAATTGAAATATTTGTGTACTGTTACACAATCCCCCCTCCTCATCACAAAGTAGGTTACCATTAGAAAGGCGGTTCAGAGCTGAATCGAATGACATATAAGCTTATACTATGGGTTGAAATATCTCGAAGGATAAAAAAGTTACCAATGTTTAACCGTTTTCAGGCTTAGCGACATGTCGTGAACCAGAGGAAATGGTAAAAAGTTAATAACTTCTACAAATGTGGGCATATTCTGACAATTAATATATCGTTTTATTCGGTTTTAAGAGCTCTATTATACAACGATATACTGAATGATAGTTAATTAGTTTTCAATTAAATTTTTTACAAGAAAACCTGCAATTTTCTCGAGAAAAGCTATTTTTCGTAATTGTGGCCCTCTGGTGGGGGTGGAAGACATTAAAATTGTTAAAACATTTTCTACATTTTTAGACCTCATTCCATTAGGCAACTTTTGGTTGCTATTACTGTTTGGATTTCTAATTTTCGTTTTTTTCACTCCACCCAACTTGACCCAAGTAGGCCTATACATACTTACAGAATTCATATCTATATTACACTATGACGGTTTATTCATTCATTCATTCCGGAGATTTATATAGCGCCTCTTCAAGAAGCCTACATAGAGGCGCCCATAATTATGTCATTCGATTCAGCTCTGATTCAGCTCTGATTCAGCTCATATTACACTATGACGGTTTAATTTGTCATCTATAGTGGACCTGCTTGTAAGTAATCGAACAGTGTTCTATTAAACAGTTCACGTGCAAAGTCCTGTTGGCCTGCCGATAAAACCACAATCGCCAAGAGAAACTCATTCTCTTGAGAACGTTATCAGATTGCTTTCTTCGCATGTAACTAAACATGCTTAATCGGTCGTTTAGCAAAGGTCTGCATCTGATAGGCCTACTCGTTCAGCAGATATACATGACGAAACACTAACTTATTCAATAGTACAGACTTTAACTATAGGCCTACAGAAACGTCGATTTCGATTCTGAATTTAGTTGAGTTTCTTGAACTTTCTTGTGAGATCGCGTATAATATTGGATGTCTAGATAAACACGCGACTTGGATTTCAAACTTTATACGTCGATTAGAAGCGGAGTATTCGTACATCGCTAGTGCGGAATGTTTAGATTTTGCACGGTTTCCTTTCGCTTCGAAGACAATCATATTCTGTCACGATCCGCGTTGACAAACTGAAACACAGGTCTCGTGAATAAGCTACGCAGCGCTCGCTAATAAGCTACGCAGCGCTCGTCAATAAGCTGGTGCTCTGCGCTTAGTTTTAAAGTAGCGCTTTATAAATTTGTTGTCTACGATTACGAAAGCCCGCTAGGAATGTGTCGTAAAATATAGTTCTTCAATATTCGATTCTGGAACTTGGTGGCAGGAAGAGATCTCCAGGTCAATTGTTAAAGTTGAGAGCTCGTTTAAATAATAAGTAACTGTAGTCCCAAGAAGCTGTGTGAGACAGGCAGAGATTTGTAACTTGTTCGTTTAATCTGAAAGATTGAAACAAAGTGTTACGACGCCTTGCAAAAGATAGAAAGACAATGGCATCTACAAGATTCACGTTCACTATTTCCCTTGTTCTAGCGTCGTTTGTTGGCTACAGTTTCGAACAATGTGAGTGCATTAAAAAGATAATTAATTGCAAATCAAATTAATTGCAAATCAATTTAACTTGCAGTTAACTGTAATGGGTTTTACATTGACGTAGGCTACAGTTAAGGAAAAATATTTTAGTGAGTTTTTTGGCCTGTAGACCTACACAGAGGCCCAAGGCAGAGCAATGCGATACAATACAATGCAATACACTGCACTATAAATGCAAAATGCAATACAATACAAAAAGGCCTACGACGCAATCCAGTGGAATGCAACACAACGCTCGCGAATAAGCTACTCAGCGCTTGCGAATGAGCTTCTCAGCGCTCGTGAATGAGCTGCGCAGCGCTCGTGAATAAGCTGGTGCCCTGCGCTTAGCTTTGGAATAGCGCTTTAGAAATTTTGAATTTACGATTACGATGACGAATACAATTAAACCAATACAATACACTGTGATTATTTTGTAATTATTTAGTAAGGGCCTACCCGATCATTACATTTTGTGACGATTACTGCAACGAGAACGGCGACTGGCAAAATGGATGGTCATGTTCAAATTCATACTGTTGCGGCAATTACACGTTCCGATACTGTTGCCGGAACACCAGCCTAGACATCTCGAACGTATACGCTGACGTGGATTCCTGTGATTGTCCGAATAGCTTCTGCTATATTTATTCCACTCCGATGTAAGAAGTTACTTATCTTTCAACGCTATGATGAGGGTTCGAGTCCTATACTGTAACAGCATGCGATGGTATAATGCGAAATTAGCAGTTTAACTGTAACCAAAACGCTAAAAAATAATTGTCTGCTCCATTGATGTTGTCTTGTATGTATGTATGTATGTATGTATGTATGTATGTATGTATGTATGTATGTATGTATGTATGTATGTATGTATGTATGTATGTATGTATGTATGTATGTTTATATGCATGTGTGTATGTAATTATGTAGGCTATTGAGGTATTTATGTATGTATGTATGTTTGTATCAAATCAAATCAAATCAAATCAATTTATTGCAACCCCCAAAAAACATAACAGAAACATAATTGCAATCAAAAAACATATCAACAATATATATCACATAACGACATAAAGAGAAAAAAGAAACCAGGGTAGCAAAAGGGAAACCCAGAAGGGATGTTAGTCCCGCTTAAGTAGGGTCCCCGTGCCTTTGTACTCTTTGTATGTATGTATGTATGCAACTATGCATGTATGAATTTATTAATGACACTGTGTGATAACAAGGATCATTATTCATTAGCGTCGCCCTCCTTCTTTATCCAGGCTTGGGACTGTCACTGACAGTGGCGGAGTTTATTAATCGGCTAATGGGCGAAAGTGAATTACACAATAAAAGAGGAATGTGTTTTAAAAGCGTGTAAAATCTCGCAGTTTGTAGTTAATTCATTGTTAACGACATCTGACGGCTGCCATAGTCATTCAAGTCGACCTGATTTCGAATTCAGCTGATGATGAAGAATTGTTGCTGATATTTTAGCTGTAGCTCCATCCGCAGAATCAATTACAACGCTTCCCGATGCAGAGGGGCGATACGAGAGCCTGCAGTTAGACCAAGACTTCATTTACAACTTCGAGCCTCCGAGCTACGAGATCGTGACGCGAGACCCATCCGCAGAATCAATTGCAACGCTTCCCGATGCAGAGGGACGCTACGAGAGCCTCCAGTTAGACCAAGACTTCAATTACAACGTCGATCCTCCGAGCTACGAGACCGTGACGCGAGACCCTCCAAAGTACGAGGATATTGTCAACGAAAGATTCATTTAAAGACGCATTTTCCAGCTGTTTGATGGCCAGGTGTTGAGCGCTTCTGAGACTCTTAAGTGGCGCTTTATAAATGTTTTGTTACATTACATTACATTTACATTACATTACAAGCCAGAGGTGCTCGATGTGCCGAAAGCACGGAGGATCTATGTGCGCCACCTGGCGAACAAGAGGTCGTAGTGGCGCCACCTAGCGAATGGTTGAACAACGACGCTCCTCCACCGCCTTACACGCCCACAACGCACGAAGAGGCGTAAACCTCACAAAGCCAACAAGTAGTAGGTCTACTAAATAATGGGCACACTAAAAATTTAGGCGGTACATAATGTAATTAGTAGGCCAACTAAATACAGGTGCAGCTGTATAATAGTAATAGAAATAATGCTGATGCAAAAAACTGTTTTCTTTATTTATCTAACTGCATAACCGCACTCTGGGCTTACATGAAATTAACTATTATAAAGCATTCTTGTTAAAGCTTTTTCTCATTAAGTTGTCAACTTGTGGGACAATTCGGTTATGCGGTCTGAGACGCAGAAAATAGGGGAGTGTCTTTACAGGAGGGAGGAGCTGGTTCAGAACATGGCCCGAGTCCACCAAGGCAGGGGTAAAGAGTTTCCCATCTGCCGTTCTACACAGCTGTTCTAATGTTGGGTTACCTCTGGTAGGTAGCGTAGTCGGACCAGGCGGTCCATCACGGACTGTAGTCTATAATTGCGCTTCTGCTGCCCCGTAGAACCCCACCATACCGGTGACGCGTATAACAAGCGGGCCACATTGGTCATTCGCACAGCATCATGTAGCATTGGTCCTGCAAGGCCATGTGTCGTCGTGATGCGCAGGGCATACATAGACGTCTAATCTATAATTATGTCAAATATATAATTTAATGGGTCTGCTGGCCTTGGTATTGTATTGTATTTTCGTTTATTGATACACTCTAGCTGTCATAACGCAGCTAGTTACAAGATTCTTCATCGATAGTATGCTAGAGTGAAACGTATTTAGGCTTAAAGAGTCATTCTTGGTCAGGTAGATAGGCTTGGCTTAATTGTCTAGATTTGGGTCTCTAATAAATGTTTTTAAACATCATGGTCGTAACCGTATTTTTATATAGCGCCTCTTTAAAGAAAATTCAGTGGAGTTTCCGACCTTACAACAAAAGACGCCAGCCAATAGGAATTTTCACATAGGCTACATATGCATACAGGTATAGACAGGCACATGCATGCGTACACATACACAGGCCTACATGCACGTCTATACGGTTCTATATATATATATATATATATATATATATATTATATATATAATTACATAGTCTACTTATATTCTAATGAAAAGCCTCTAATATCTTGCCACGTCGAAAGCAATAAATCTCGCCGAGATAATGATCCATCGTTCTTCATCAAAAATTAATTTGGAATAAAATTCGCACCGAATTAATTGCTCCAAACGATCTCCTCACACGTCGTCTATATACGACCCCGGAAGTAGAGACAAAATCCAAGGCGACTTAAAGGCCCCCGACCTTAATTAATAAATAATTAGTCACGTCTCTTAATTGGCTCCCTTAATTACCGCGTTACCTTGCCTTAAATTAGCACTGACTCTGCCTACGCTCGACCTTCATAGACCAGGAATCAACATAACATATAGGCCTTCACATACAAAATAAAGGTATCCCATAGCAACTCCCGCCTTCGTATAAACAACGGTCTTCTATAGTAACTCCTGCCTAGTTTTGTTTTAGTTTTGCCTTGAGTTTGAGTTTTAGTTATTATTAGTCGTAAATGCAAGGTGTTGTTGTTATTATTAGTTTTAGCTATTTCGCCAAGTTTAAGTTTTAGTTTTAGTTAATAGAAACTGACACTTCCTCGTTTCAGTTTTAGTTTCTTCAGTTTTAGTTTTAGTTTCAGTTATTCGTTTACTGTTATTTAGCCGACAACAATGTATATCAAATTACTGCCAATAGACTATTGCAACCATTATTCCTACAGTATGACAACACGCCATGTATCATACATGATATGATGTCCCTTTAATGATTAGTGTGGTAAATATTTCTTGTTGAGCTTAATGTGATTCAAAGATTTTAGCCCCTATGTACAAAAACATTGAATATTCAAGGACGCTATAGGTTTTCTTTGTGTGTTCTCGTTTAGGTTTTCGTTAGATGTTTTCGTTATTATTAGTTTTGACCGTTTTAGTTTCAGTTATCGTTTATATATATATTATTGACCGTTTTAGTTTCAGTTATCGTTTATATACAATGATTATACATAAGTTATGCTGCTTGATGCATCAAACTCAAATATTAATTTCTTCGACCTGCTGAATAACTCCCAGTACCCTATAACGCGACCTGGTGAACTTGTATAGCTATAGCGCCGCCACTGGAACGAGTAGGTCTACGCATTGTGGTCTTTACGCTTCGACATTTCGCAATTATTCACTATCAAAATGGAACGTTCGTAGCGCTCAATTCATCGGACAAAGTGCGCATTCAGCTGAAATGACAACAGAATCAATGAAAGATTGCAAACAAAACTATACTAAAACTTTAAAAAATTGAAATATTTGTGTACTGTTACACAATCCCCCCTCCTCATCACAAAGTAGGTTACCATTAGAAAGGCGGTTCAGAGCTGAATCGAATGACATATATACTATGGGTTGAAATATCTCGAAGGATAAAAAAGTTACCAATGTTTAACCGTTTTCAGGCTTAGCGACATGTCGTGAACCAGAGGAAATGGTAAAAAGTTAATAACTTCTACAAATGTGGGCCTATATTCTGACAATTAATATATCGTTTTATTCGGTTTTAAGAGCTCTATAGACAACGATATACTGAATGATAGTTAATTAGTTTTCAATTAAATTTTTACAAGAAAATCTGCAATGTTCTCGAAAAAATGCTATTTTTCGAAATTTTGGCCCTCTGGTGGGGGCGGAAGACATTAAAATTTTTAAAAACTGTTCGACATTTTTTTACCTCATTCCATTAGGCAACTTTTGGTTGCTATAACTGTTTGGATTTCTAACTTTCGTTTTTTTCACTCCACCCAAGTATACATACTTACAGAATTTATATCTATAATTACACTATGACGGTTTAACGGGTCACTAGTGATTCACTAATCTGTTATTATGCTAATTTGTAATCTATAGTGGACCTGCTTGTGAGTAATCGAATAAAGTGTTCTATTAAACGGTTCACGTGCAAAGTTCTGTTGGCCTGCCGATAAAACCACAATCGCCAAGAGAGACTCCTCCTCTTGTGAAGGTAACTAAGATTGCTTTCTTCGCATGTAACTTAATAGGTCGTTTAGCAAAGGTCTGCATCTGATAGGCCTACTCGTTCAGCAGATATACTTGACGAAACATTAGCTTATTCAATAGTACAGACTTTAACTATATCCAGACACGTCGATTTCGATTATGAATTTAGTTGAGTTTCTTGAACTTTCTTGTGGGATCGCGTATAATATTGGATGTCTAGATAAACAGGCGATTGGGATTTCAAACTCTATATGTCGATGAGAAGCGGAGTATTCGTACATCGCTAGTGAGGAATGTTTAGATTTTACACGGCTTCCTTTCGCTTCGAAGACAGTCATATTCTGTCACGAACCGCTTTGACAAACTGAAACACAGGTCTCGTGAATAGGCTACGCAGCGCTCGTCAATAAGCTGGTGCTTTGCGCTTAGTTTTAAAGTAGCCCTTTATAAATTTGTTGTCTACGATTACGAAAGCCCGCCAGGAATGTGTCGTAAAATATAGTTCTTCAATTTTCGAATCTGGAACTTGGTGGCAGGAAGAGATCTCCAGGTCAATTGGTAAAGTTGTGAGCTCGTTTAAATAATCAGTGACTGTAGTCCCAAGAAGCTGTTTGAGACAGGCATAGATTTGTAACTTGTTCGTTTAACCTGAAGGATTGAAACAAAGTGTTACGACGCCTAGAAAAGATTGAAAGACAATGGCATTCACGTTCACTCTTTCTTTCGTTCTAGTGTTCTTGGTTGGCTACAGTTTCGAACAATGTGAGTGCATTATAAAGATAATTAATTGCAAATCAAATTAATTGCAAATCAATTTAACTTGCGGTTAACTGTAATGGGTTTTACATTGACGTACAGTTAATGAAAAATATTTTAGTGAGCTTTTTGGCCTGTAGGCCTACACAGAGGCCTAAGGCAGAGCAATGCGATACAATACAATGCAATACACTGCACTATAAATGCAAAATGCAATACAAATACAATACAAAAAGGCCTACGACACAATCCAGTGGAATGCAACACAACGCTCGTGAATAAGCAACGCAGCGCTTGCGAATAAGCTGCGCAGCGCTTGCGAATAAGCTGCGCAGCGCTTGCGAATAAGCAACGCAGCGCTTGCGAATAAGCTGCGCAGCGCTTGCGAATAAGCTGCGCAGCGCTTGCGAATAAGCTGCGCAGCGCTTGCGAATAAGCAACGCAGCGCTTGCGAATAAGCTGCAGCGCAGCGCGCAGCGCTTGCGAATAAGCTGCGCAGCGCTTGCGAATTGCGAATAAGCAACGCAGCGCTTGCGAATAAGCTGCGCAGCGCTCGCGAATAAGCAACGCAGCGCTTGCGAATAAGCAACGCAGCGCTTGCGAATAAGCTGCGCAGCGCTTGCGAATAAGCAACGCAGCGCTTGCGAATAAGCAACGCAGCGCTTGCGAATAAGCTGCGCAGCGCTTGCGAATAAGCAACGCAGCGCTTGCGAATAAGCAACGCAGCGCTTGCGAATAAGCTGCGCAGCGCTTGCGAATAAGCTACGCAGCGCTCGTCAATAAGCTGGTGCCCTGCGCTTAGCTTTGGAGTAGCGCTTTAGAAATTTGGAGATTACGATAACGATAACGAATACAAACCAATACAATACACTGTGATTATTTTCTAATTATTTAGTAAGTGCCTACCCGATCTTTACATTTTGTGACGATTACTGCAACGAGAACGGCGACTGGAAAGATGGAGGGTCATGTTCAGATTCATACTGTTGCGGGAATTACACGTTCCGATACTGTTGCCGGAACAGCAGCCTAGACATCTCGAACGCATACTCTGACGTCGATTCCTTTGACTGTCCGAATAGCTTCTGCTATGTTTATTCCACTCCGATGTAAGAAGTTATTTATCTTTCAACGCCGTAGTGAGGGTTCGAGTCCTATACGGTAACAGCATGCGATGGTATAATGCGAAATTAGCAGTTTAACTGTAACCAAAACGCTAAAAATAATTGTGTGCTCCATTGATGTTGTCTTGTATGTATGTATGTATGTATGTATGTATGTATGTATGTATGTATGTATGTATGTATGTATGTATGTATGTATGTGTGTATGTATGTATGTATGTATGTATGTATGTATGCATGTATGTATGTATGTATGTATGTATGTATGTATGTATGTATTATTTATTATTTATTGCAACAGGAAACAGAACAGATGACAGTACACATCATGACAGAAAACAGATCAGTCACTGCGCAACAGGAAGCCAGGAAAAAGCTAAAAGCTTATACCACCCTGGCCCCTATGACAGTAAATTTGAACTATACAGTGTAGTACAGTTGTTGTAAGGCAAGAGTTGAGTTGTTGTTATTAAACTGTGTTTGAAGAAAGAAAGAAACATTCAAAGAACTGTGTCAATTTAATTCTTAAACAGTTAGAAGACGTTGAGCAATTTATATGTAGAGATAAGGAAAGTTCTTGAGGTAGGTCACAACTAAGAAAGAAAAGAGTTGGTGACATATTTGGTGGCAGCAGCGGTCGGAAGGATTCGAAACAACGTCTGGGATTCGAAACAACGTCTGGGATTCGAAACAACGTCTGGGATTCGAAACAACGTCTGGGATTCGAAACAACGTCTGGGATTCGAAACAACGTCGACTGGTGAATACGCATTCAAATCATTGGTAAATCTACGACAACGAAAGCCTCAACGACAAAGGTATAAAAGTTGGTTGTTATCAAACAAAGAACAATCCCCAATACTTCAAACACAAAAGAAAACTCGTGTTTTCCAGAAAGGACAGCACTGAAGTAAAGAAGTAAGATGGAGAAATTAAGTGTCAAGAAACAATCAGAACTGAAGAAGATGTCTTCTGAAAGATTAAAACAGCGCTTGTTAAAGGCTGGTTTTGAAGAAGAGAAACTGGAAGATATGTCACGTGAAGACATGCTAGAAGCGCTAGCTGAAGTCTGGCTTAAAGAAGAAGCAGAAGAAGAAGGTGCTGTCGGTGGTGCTGTGGAAAAGGTTACTGAGAAACCGCCTGGGCCTATGTCTATGGAGACGATGATGCAATGGATGATGATGACAAGACAAGAAGAGAAAGAAAGAGAGGAGAAACGGAGACAAGAAGAGAAAGAAAGAGAGGAGAAACGGAGACAAGAAGAGAAAGAAATGCGACAGGAAGAATTACGTCTTCAAAGAGAAAAGAAGAGAAAGCAGAAAATGTACGACAGGAAGAATTACGTCTTCAGAGGGAAAAGGAAGAGAAAGCAGAAAATGTACGACAGGAAGAATTACGTCTTCAGAGGGAAAAGGAAGAGAAAGCAGAAAATGTACGACAGGAAGAATTACGTCTTCAAAGAGAGAAGGAAGAGAAGGCAGAACGTCTTCAGAGGGAAAAAGAAGAGAAAGCAGAACAAGTTCGTGTAGCAGAACTTGAGTTGCAAAAGCAGCAATTTGAGATTCAATTAGAGCAATTGAGAAGAGATAGAGAAGATGCTGAAAGGAGAAGATTAGAGCAGATGATTGAATTTGAAAGGGCGCGGAAAAGTGACGAAGAGATACGTCAGCAACAGATTGAAGAGAAGAGATTACGTGAAGAAGAAAAGGAAAAAGTACGAATTTCAGAGTTGGAGCGAGCAGAAGAGGTTAGACAAGAAGAACTGAAATTACAGAAAGAAAGCATGGAGAGGGCGGAAGCGGAAAGACAAGAACGTTTAAAGTTGGAACAACAAAAAATAGCATTAAAAGAAGCACAACTCAAAGAGGAGAAGCAAAATAGAGAAGCACAAGAACAAAGAAGGCAAGAAGAACGAGAAGAACAGAAAAGGAAACAGGAAGAAAGTGAAACGATGGTTTCGAAAATAAAGAAAATTGGTGATGCCATGAAACATGTGTTACCCAAAATGCCAAACGATATGATGGAGGTGCCATTATATTTCGAAACGGTTGAGAATGCGTTTCGTAGTTTCAACGTGCAAGAACAATTCTGGGTGAAGTTACTATTGCCATTGATGACTCCGAAAGCTAGAACTGTTCTAAACAGATTGTCATTCGCTGATTTAGATGATTATGAGATCGTGAAACAGCACTTGTTAAAAGAATTCAAGTTGACACCGAGAGAGTATAGATCGAAGTTTATTGATGCGAAGAAGACAACTGAAGAAACGTATACAATGTTTACAGCAAGGCTGAAGAACTTGTTGAACTATTATGTGAAAAGTCGCAAAGTGGATAAGAATTTTGAGAAGTTGTTTGATTTGTTAGTGGCGGATAAGTTGAAAGAATCACTACCACCAGGTCCACTACAGTTTGTATTGTCGAAGGAAGGAACTGATTGTTACGAAGCTAGTGTTGTGGCAGACCTAGCGGACATTCATGTGAATAATAGAATTGGTTTGGCAATTCCGAATAAGACAAGTTTTGGTTTTGTACCCAATGTAAAAAGAAATCAACAGTTCACTCCAAATTTTGGTTTTCATTGGAAGAGTAATCAAGAAACAGGAAATCAGTTCAGAAGTACAGAAGTGAAACCAAATTATCCGGTAGTTCACGAGAATAAAGAGTCGATGATGGCCAGACAACGTCCGGTATATAACAAGTCACCACCAAGGTTTGTCGCGAGAGAAGGCAATGCATCGTTTACTCCATATAAAAGAAAAGAAAGCTTCGAACAACGAGGTGCAGTGGTGAAACGTTGTCACAACTGCGGATCAGACAGGCATTTGATGAAATTCTGTCCAGTTCCTGTTACAGCCTCAAATTATGGAAAACAAGAAAATTCGAGGGTGAATCGAATTCAAGTGGTTGGTAATTCTGAAAGTCAAGCCACAGAACATCAGAATAATGAAACTGAAGTAAAGTCAGTGATGAAATGTCACCTCTCACCTGATATTCAGAAAGAAATTCTATTGGACAATGGAATGCAGAAAGAAATGGCTGGAAAAGATGAAAGTACAACATTAAAGAAAGTGTTATTGCAGTACGTCGAGGTAGAAATTCGTGGAACAGCAGGAAAAGAACCAATAAAAGTAAAAGCACTGATTGATTCTGGAGCAGAGGTTCCGGTGATTAGTGAAGAATTACTGGAAGGCATGCAGGTGGAGCAGATTGGAAAAGTGAACTTACAATGCGTGGCAGGAGATGCCATTCCTGCAAAGTTGGTGAAAGTTGATGTAAGGCTGTGTTGTAACGATGTGGAAGAAGAGGTAATTCCGCATAAAATCAAATGTTCACTTACACCGTATGTGACATTGATGTGTGCTAGTATTGCAAAAATGGGAAGCACAGAAAGATTCTTGTTGCATCCAGAAATCATTGCAGAATTAAAAGCCGTGCCACAAGTGAGAATGATACAAGGAGATGTGCAAGCGAATGTAACGACGAGATTGCAGAGTCAGCGAAAGAAAGTGATAGAAGTCGAAGAGGAAAGTGAAACTGAAAGTTCAAGTGAAGAGGAAAACGAAAGCGATGATCAACAAAGTTTAATGCAAGACGGTATAACAGCAGAGATGAGTGAACAAGAGATGGCTGCATGCAAGAATGGTAATCTAAATGAAACGAAAGAGGATAATGAATGTGATGTGGAGATAGCAGATTTGTTTCAAGAAAATGAGAAAGATGAAGAACAACAGATGCAGATTGCAGACGCAAAGAAATTCGAAGAACAGCAGAGACAAGACGAATCATTGAAAGCATGGTGGAATTTAGCGCCAGATAAAGAATCTGAATTCTGCGTGGTAAATGGCTTACTGTACAAGAGATATCGAATATTAGAGCAAACGATATATCAATTGGTGTTACCAAAAGAGCGACGAATGAAAGTGATGGAGTTGGCTCACGAATCAGTATTTGGAGGACATCTTGGAGAAGAGAAAACTAGAGAACGAATAAAGTTGTCTTTTACGTGGCCAAAGATGAGAAGAGATATAGTGAAATTTTGCAAATCATGTGAGAAATGTCAGTTAAAGGCAAGAAGTTTGGTGATGGACAGGGTTCCTATCACTCCAATTCCAAGAGAAGATGTAGCCTTTAGAAGAATTACAATGGATTGTGTAGGACCAATCGAGCCAGCATCTGCTGCAGGTCACAAGTACTGTTTATGTATTGTCGATTCTTGCACAAGATGGCCTACAGTGTTTCTGTTGAAATCATTAACTGCGAAAGCTGTGTGTGATGCTTTGATGGAGTTGTTCATGAACGTTGGTGTACCTTCAGTGATCACAAGTGACCAAGGAACAAATTTTACTGCGAGTCTGACAAGAGAATTTCTGAATTTAATGGGTTGTAGTCCAAGATTTGACACGCCAGGTCATCCAGAGGCAGCTGGACTAGTAGAAAGATGGAACCAAACATTCAAGAAAATGATCCATCATGTAATTGTTGACAATCCAAGGCAATGGCACAAAGTAATTCCGTTTACAGTGTGGGCATTACGAGAAGTACCGAATGCAACTACTGGAATTGCTCCTTATATGTTGGTGTATGGAAAGATTCCGCGTGGACCATTGGCAATTTTAAAAGAAAGTTGGACAAGAGAAATTAATTTACCACCTCATATTGGAATCCAACCAGAAAAGTACTTGAAAGACATGAAAGCAAATATGGAAAAAGCATTACTGTTTGCAGAATCATATTCACGAGAGAAGCAATTACAGTATACGAATCAATACAACAAAAGAGCGAAACATAAAGAATTTGAACCGGGTGAAAAAGTTATTGTGTTGTATCCGACGTCAACAAATAAACTGATTTCACGATGGCATGGTCCATGTACTGTCATACAACGAAGATCAAAGTACTCTTATTTGATTGATATGGGTGACGATTGTCGAAAGATAATTCACGCAAATAAAATCAGAAAGTACATTACAAGAGCAATGAGTTGTGGATTAATCGTTGAAGAAGATGAAGACTTTGGTTCAGTGGTTGAACTGCTGACAAAGAATGACTTGCAAGATGAAAAGAACTCACTGAATCTTGATCCTGATCAGATTAGCCATTTAACATTGACTCAACAAAAACAATTGCTGGAAGTACTGAACAAATATTCTGATCGCTTTTCTGAAAAGCCTGGACTATGTACATTGGTTGAACATGAAATCGAACTGAAACCGGAATTTCGTGAAAAGGAATTTATGGCTTACCGTATTCCACTCATCTATCGAGCAGAAGTTGAACGACAAATTAAAGAAATGCTTCAAGCCAACATTATAAAACCATCTTCGAGCAGAATGGCAAGTCCGCTGGTTATTGTTAAAAAGAAAGACGGTTCTCTGAGACTTGCCTGCGACTACAGATACATTAACTCGTTCACTGTGGATTGTAAATATCCGATGCCGATTGTGAAAGATGTTTTGCACAAAGTTGGAAAATCAAATGTGATCTCAATTTTTGATTGTCGAAGTGCTTACTGGACTTGTCCTGTTAAGCAAACTGATCAATGGAAAACTGCTTTTGTTACTCACAATGGACTGTACGAGTTTACTCGTGTTCCTTTCGGAATGATCAACTCAGGAAGAACATTTGTTAAAGCAATTAACATGGTTTTACAGCCTATAAATGAATTTGCTGAGCCCTATGTAGATGACATTGCTGTGCATTCAGATGATTGGAAGATTCATTTACAGCATTTAGATGCATATTTAATGCAAATGAGACTGCATAACATTACTCTGAACTTAAAGAAATGTATCTTTGGTAAGAGTGAGGTAAAGTTCATCGGTCATGTGGTTGGTTCTGGAACGATTCAAATGAATCCAGATAGAATTGAAAGTTTAATTAATTTGAAAACCCCAGAAACGAAGAAACAAGTTAAGCAATTGCTGGGATTTTTTGGTTACTATAGACAGTTTATCAAAGATTTTGCACAGATTGCGAAGCCTCTATCTGATTTGACAAGCAAACATGTTCCAGATAAGATTGATTGGACTGATAGACATCAACAGGCATTTAATTTACTTAAAGATGCTGTACGCTCTAAAGTTGTTTTATATGTTTTTGATGTTGGAAAACCTTTTAATTTGTACTGTGATAGCAGTGATTTTGCAGTAGGAGCTGTTTTAACACAGATGGATGATAAGGGAATAGAACGCCCTGTATCATTTATAAGTCAGAAGTTGACTGACACTCAGAAGAGATGGGCAACTGTGGAGAAAGAAGCCTATGCTATTGTTTGGGCTCTAAATAAGTTAAAAGAGATAATAATTGGATCTAAAGTTCACATCTTTACCGATCACAATCCTTTAACTTATCTGACTGAATCTATGTCTAAGTCTGCTAAATTGGTGCGTTGGGCTTTAGCACTGCAAACTTTTGATGTAGAAGTTAATTATAAGAAAGGACGATTAAATGTTGTAGCAGATTGTTTATCTAGATTATAAGATTGTTTATTTTACTGTATTATATAGTATTAAGTTTATTGCGTAATTTAGTACATGATGATTTTGCAAATTTTTAAGTTTAATTTGCTCAATCCAAAGAAAGGGAAGGAGGTAATGTGAACTAATGTTTTGCATATATAATGAGCACAGGTGTTCTTTAGGTTGATATATATATATAATGTGTATCGATTGTTAAGCGTTTTAGTCTTAGGCCTTAGTTGCGCTGTCGGCTCGTGGGCGCTTGGCCTAAAGTAGCCTAAACATTGGCTGACGGTAGATTGTTTTTGAACTATACAGTGTAGTACACGTGCAGTTAGCGCGCAATTTAATTCAAACTTAGAAACTGCTGATGACAGTAAATTTGACAGTATGCATAGATTTATGTATGTGTGCATTTATGTATCTATGTTTGCAAGTTATGTATGCTTGTATGTATTTATGTATGTCTGTGTGCATTTATGTATGTATGTACGTATGTATTTATGTATGTATGTATAATATATATGCCATTGCACCTGTCTGTTGTCTGTGTGTGTGTCTGTCTGTCTGTCTGTTGGCCTATGCATAAGCTTATGAGCATATCCTTCACTCACAGATGCTCAGCTCTATAGATGTTCTGTAGTATGGTATATATATATACATATATATCTACATACATATATATACATATATACATATATATATATATATATATATATATATATATATATATATATATATATATATATATATATATATATGGTGAGTCATAAAAACCGTGTCCATACCTAATACAGCATAACGCATGTACACAACCATCAATTTTAGTGAAATTTCAGAATAATGACGCTTGATGGTCTAGCCAAGTGCTGCATAAATTATTTCTTACACAAAGCTGGACCAGCCTAAACTATGATGACGTCACGACAACTCCGACAAAATGACGTTTACCGAAGAAGATTGCAAATCTCTTATGGTATATGGGGGGTCTCTGCACACCGTCGTTCGAACATCCATTTCATCGCACCGGGTGTTAAGGTCAATAGACAATATTAACTACTAATGCAGGGCCTTTTGCCAGACATTCGTGAGATAACGGAGTATTTCGTCTTCCAGCAGGAGGAGCGCACAGGGCTCGAGAGACTGTTGAGTAACTGCAAACTGAAACATCTGATTTAATCCCACCTACTTTGCAACCACCTGATAGCCCTGATTTAAATTTGGTAGACTATACGATATGGTGTGTCATGCAAGCAGAAGTCTTCAGATAACGAATAAATGATGTCAACGAGGTGCGTCATCGAATTGTGAATGCATGGGACGAAATGGATCAGCGCATCATTGATGAGTCAGTCAAGCATTGGCGTACACGTCGTCGCGCATGCGTAGAGGCCCAAGGTGGTCAATATGAACAAAAACTTTAACTTTCCTAATGCTCAGTAATAACTCCTCTATCTTTACTTAAAATTTATTTAACATAATATGATATATGACGAAGATAAAGTAAAATAAGTAGGGACACGGTTTTTTCTGACTCACCGTGTATATATATATATTAGGGTGGTCCAAAATGATAAAGTATGGAAATTCAATTCTCCACAAGGCTGCCCTTGTTCCATGTTAATGATTTATGTGCCAAGTTTGAACAAAATCAAACAATGTTTACTGGTACAAACTTTCTGCAACTTTTTAATTAAACGTCAACATTTTGTTAAAGTCGCCTTTTGACAGTACATTGAGAATAATTATCAGCTTTAAACAGAATACTGGTTTTGAACATGTCTATTAGTCTGTTAAAGCTGTTAAACTAATGTAAAACCAATGACAGTCTTACAAAAATTGAATTACAACTTGAAAAATTGTAGATGTTTTTTTATTGTTCTTAAAAATATAGACTGATATCTGCTTTAATTTGTTGAAAATGGACATTCTATTCGGTGGTTGGACACGGGCTGCAATAGATATTGCTTTTGACTTTCATCCTTTGTCAAGGCTGCATTATATGATTGGATAATGCAACTTCTCTTTCTACACAATCATTGATGTCCTTGAGTATAGTCTGACCTTTTCTTTGTGCGCCTGAAAAGTTCGGTCCAACGGCCAAAGAGCCGGTCCCTTGTACAATGCGCCATGGCTTCTTCCTGACCATTTGTTGTGAGCAGCTTGTAAGTAGGTGGAATCATGGAAGTATCTTGGGTGCTCTTAACACACTTTTCCTTGCTGGCAAACCGCTGGCATTTCTGAAGTGTTTCCATGTCTCCTTAGTCGTCAAACATCTGTCTGTGCCAGACATGCTGGAAGTTGATGTGTCTTCATTTTTCATCTGGAGAAATGTTTGTCATCCTCATTTATTATGGCATGAAGAGCATCTTCTGTGGAGATATCGCACAGTTTGTCCAGATTAGCCTTAAAGATATCTTCTTTGTATCTTCAAGAGTCTTTTGGCGTCAAACGGTGCATTTTAAGCACACAATACTCGTCGTTTACTTGCGGAGCTTTCTTACTACAGAATCTACTTGCTTGGCTGGAATCCGAGCCTTTGCCCAGAGCCCCAGATGACTAGCGCAGCATCCATTGTCACTTTAACACTTTGCACAATTCTTAGTCTCTCTTCTAGATGGTGAACATACAGTTATTTTTAAAATAGCTCTGTTGATTGGCAATCCAGATTCAAGGATGTCCATTTCAGGTTTCCCTGCTAGCCACACTTGTGGTAAACTCCTGGTCCTTGCTTGTGCCATGACTATCAAACAAATCTAAATAGAAATTTAAAACAATTATGGAATCTAAACATTGTATAAAATTACTTTTAAAAAACTATTAACTAGAATAATTGAAATATATGTAGGCCTATTGCATTATTTAGAACAGTCGCTCAGCCAGTCATGTCATTAATGTGAAAGTTTGTCAATAGGACCTACTTACTGCAAAGACACAATGGCACAAGAACAACATTATTTAGTATTGATCTTAGTTCATACACCGCTTACTCAAGAACAATATCATAGTATATTACTAATAAATAAGTGATATTTACCTCAGGTGACTGAATAACACAGCTACACCTTCACAAACTGTACACATTTTATTTCTATCAGAATTTACCAATAATTTTTTCATTTATAATCTTTACTGTTAACTGCAATGGGGCTATAGCTTCTAGCAAGGTTTTATTATTTACATTATAGTTATTTAAATTTAATATTAAACTGTTTATTTAAATCTGAGCTTAAAAATATAAAAATATATTAATTGTTTAAACTAGTTGCAAATACTAGAAATATTCTGTCATTGTGTATCTTTGTCCCTTTAAATATAATTATTATTGTGATTGCCAACATAGTCACCATCTGGTGACTGAATATTTTATTGTTAATCATGGGTCGTCCATTAATTATGTCAACAAATTTTAGGCAGTTTTTGACCCAACTCCTCTTGTCAATAACTGTCAAACATTGACGGACCCCCTAAAAATTATGTCAACAATCCCAGAACACCCCCTTCAAAAAAGAAACACAATGGCTCAATACATGTATAATAATTTTTTAAATTTTTACACTAAAAAATGCAATCTCGAATTTCAAAATATATGAGTTTAATTTATTACCAGCTTTTTAGTAGTATTAAACATTCAGCAATTATACATTTTTAGCGTTACTTAATGTTTTCGCTACCATTTTGAAGGGTTTGTGTTGATTCATTGGAAAAATATTCGTTGACGGCAAATTGTACCGAACCCCATCCCCTCCCTTGTCAACAATTGTCAAACTTTTTCAAACCCCCTCCCCCTATTTTGTTGACATAATTAATGGACTACCCCTTAATCATAAATGTACGAAGCATTAAACATCGAAATTATATTCATGAAACAGTCCACATTCACTGCAAGTCTACCCACTAGGCAAATAAATGCACTGTGCAGAAATAAAGTGAGAATCCTTTATTATTTGAAAACGAAAAATCGAACATTGATATTCGAGGTGCTATTTGGTTGGTATCCCTAAACATGTTTCAATTCAGTTCAAATTTTACAAGTGGATACCTACAACCATATGGAATAAGGGCAGCCTTGTGGAGCAGCATTATTTAAATAAATTTTTTTTTTACATGTAACATTGGACCACCCTAATATATATATATATATATATATATATATATATATATATATATATATAATTATTATATATATATATATATATATTCGTTTATTGAACCTGAATGACAAACCGCAACCAGTGACAATAGAGGTGATGATAGTGTCAAGCGTTTAATATAAAATTGAGTTAACGTCTAAAGACTTCAGAGAGTATCCTGTAGATATATAGTTAGAACTTTGGAAGCAGGGCAATATCAAATACAGATCTATCTTGGGTTATCTTCCTTAGGTCTCTGCCTAAATTAATATAATTATTCTGTTTCAGAAATCAGTTTTCTATTGAGCCTATAATTATGATAATTCGATTCCTGCGTAGATGGATCGTAAGTGGCGTGGCGCCAGTGGCGTAACAACCTTGCCGGGGGCCCTTGGACACTCTAAGCTTGGGGGCCCTTGCCCATTAAGGCGACCAGTGACATGGAAGAGACTATATACCCTGCCAGCATGCCCACAAGGAGCCCTCATAGGACCCATATTTCCATATAGGACCCTATAGATCACATCTAATGCCATTGGATATATGCTGGCAGGGTAAAAAGTGAAAATAATTAGATGGCTATTTAAAACTGCAAATAGTTGATTAAGAAAGAGAGTTTTAAACGTTATTATCAATAATGCATAATGCAGCAAAGCAAACAAGAATACAACCGAAATGTATTGGCCCATTTGGCCTCCCGCTTATAGACTAGTTAGCCTACATGCTAAGTGCTAACAGAAATTCGTCGGTAGGCCTACAAGAAGAAACAAGAGATGTAGACTTGTGGAATGGTTTGGATGATAGTACTGTCTCAGTGGACACACAATCACAGCTTTTAAAAGGAAGCTAGGAAAATTGGGCTATTCAGCAAGTTCCAGATTAAATTGCAGTGGTTTTAACACAGACATAGGCTTCTTCTGAAACATTTTTGCTAAGTCATCAATATTTAAAGTATGAAATTCACTAGATGTCAATTCTCTGCATCATGCACCTGAGAGCAAATTGACAGAATGTGACATTTTCCCTAATTATTGTCTGAGAAAACGGACAGAGTACATGAAATTGTTTAGTTAAAAAGCTTGGGGGCCCTTTAGACCTCTGGGGCCCCTGGACTTTGTCCACCCTCGTTATATGGCTGTTACGCCACTGCGTGGCGCCCATTCAAACGGGCTGCGGTTGTGGTGAGGGCCCGGCAGGGTTTAAAGTGGTGTGGGAACGGTGGGAACGGCGTTCCCACTGCTCTCGAAATTGTTTGCTTGCGTTCCCACTGCTCACCATGCAATGGAACCCTGATTACACATGCTCTCCAATAAAACTCTTTTTCAGCGTTCCCACTGCTCACCCAAACCACTTTAACCAGGGGGGGGGTACATCATCCGATAAATTCATCGGACTATTAGCGGGTTGAGTCCATACGGTCGGCACAATTATAAAAACGTGTAGTCCTACATTTAGGCTACATTTTTACTTTTTAGATGGGCGTATGCACTCTTTGCATCGCTTGCAGCGCTTGCCATCTTCACAGTTATAGTCATCTTCGTCTTATTTCATTACTCGAATAAGAGCTTGTGCAAAAAGTGCAAAAAGTGCAAAAAGACAACAGACGAACCAACAACAGGCAACATAAACGGTATGCAACATCTCACAAATATTGTAACGGCAGCTGAGAGTTCTCTAGCTCCGACTCAAGACTGAAACTGATCCATTTTTGCATAGCATTAACGAGATCTTACCTTAAACCAATTGACAATTCCATTAATACCCTGAGTTTAAGAACATCGTAACTTACGACAGGTGAAAAACTGCTTTACAGTGCAGTGCTATAGCTCGGAAATTTTTTTTCTAGTTTATATTTTAAGATCTGGTGATTCTCGTCGTTTTTTAAGACCTGGTCGTTTTAGTTTAAGTTCTGATTTAAAAATTACATACTTTTGTCCAATTTCTGTTTATCGTTCTCATTTCTGTTTCGTTCAACGCCTTCCTAATTTCGCTTTTAACTGGTTTTGTTTTAAAATTTCTTTTTTTGTTTTCCTTGTAGTTCTTGTGAACGAATAGTTCGTTATTTTCCTTTTCTATAAAGCATCACGGCAATTAGGCCTAATAGGCTAGTAGTAGTAGTTTCAGTTTAACCAAAGATATTAGAGTCGTAGACTAAGATATGACACTTCCTATCTCCGCTGTGTATTCGGCTTGGGTGGTGGTCAAAGTACACAAACCGTGGCGCCACGTAGTGAATGGGTTGATCATATCACTGCGACAAATACTATATTATAATTGTAGCTGCCGTAAACTAACACATTTAAATATTATAGTAATAGTGCACAAAAATTATATATTAATGTATTTTATTATAAGTTTTATGCTTATAACGCGTGCTGCTTTTACAGGCACTTCGACAATGCGATCGCGACGTCGTGCCTCTAGTGGGTGCACCATCCATCTCGAACGGCATACCAACAGATCTGCGCAACCTTATAATCCATTCATTCATTCATTCCTTGAATTTGTATAGCGCCTCTTCAAGGTAACTACCCATCCCCAGCACGGCCGAATAGCACCATTTTAAGTTGAGAGGAATGCCTGAGAAGGGGTTCTAGGAAGGGAGCGGAGTGCCGAGGTAGGCCATTCCAGGTCGAGGGGCCAGCCACAGAGTAGGCACGGACTAAACTAAAATACATTAATATATAATTTGTTCAATCTACGACTCTAAGATCTTTGGTTTAACGACTGTGTGATAACAAGGATCATTAACGTCGCCCTCCTCCTTTATCCAGGTTTGGGACTGGCACAGTCAGAGGAAGATCAGTGGCGAGAGTTTATTAATAGGCTAATGGACGAAAGTGAATTACACAATAAAAGAGGAATGTGTTTTAAAGGTGTGTAAACTCTCGCAGCTTGTAGGTAATTCATTGCTAACGACATCTTACGGCTTCCATAGTCATTCAAGTCGACCTGATTTCGAATTCAGCTGATGATGAAGAATTGTTGCTGATATTTTAGCTACAACTCCATCCGCAGATTCAATTACAACGCTTCCCGATTCAGAGGGGCGATACGAGAGCCTGCAGTTAGATCAAGACTTCATTTACAACTTCGAGCCTCCCAGCTACGAGACCGTGACGCGAGACCCTCCAAAGTACGAGGATATTGTCAACGAATCCAGAGGCTACAATGGACCGCTCGAATTTGCCGAAAGCACAGAGGATCTATGTGCGCCACCTGGCGACCATGAAGGCGTAGCCTCGCCACCTAGCGAATTGTTGAACAACGACGCTCCTCCATCGGCATACACGCCCACAACGCACGAAGAGCCCCAACAATTATTTATAGAGTTCAATCCTGATTCCTGTCCTCGACTCATCTGATCCTGTCAACTTTCGACCGATTGCTAATGTTTCATTTCTGTCGAAAATTATTGAAAAGATTGCTGCTTATCAGCTTACTGTTTATTTAGAGGCAAATAAGATGCTTCCGGAGTGCCAATCCGGTTTTCGGAAAGGCCACTCCACTTAAACCCTCTTGCTCCGTCTCCTTTCTGACATTTTATGGGGCTATAGATAGTTCGCAACTCACTCTAATGGCTTTGTTCGACGTTAGTGCTGCTTTCGACACTGTCGATCATGAAATTTTACTTAATCGGCTACAAACTTCATTTGGCCTGTCTGGTAACTTTCTTAGTTGGCTGGGTTCATTCCTCAGTGATCGCTCTTTCTGTGTGGTCCATGGGCCCTCAATGTCCTCATGGGTCCCTGCCCCTTACGGCCTTCCGCAGGGCTCGGTGCTGGGTCCCCTTCTTTACATCATTTACACCTCTGAAATTGGTTCCCTACTTACTGCTTCTGCTGTGCTAGGTCACCTGTACGCTGATGACGTTCAGGCCTACCTGCACTGCCTTGCTACTATTGCTACTGCTGCTGTTCGAGCAATGAGCCTGGCTTTGGGTGCCCTGGAGGCCTGGATGTCAACGAACCGCCTGCGCCTCAATCCATCAAAAACCAAATTTATCTGGTTGGGCACTCGGCAGCAGCTTGCGAAGCTAGACCTATCCACCATTGCTGCAGACTTCCCTCAATAAGGCTCAATTTGTCTTTTCCTCTGTTGTCCGTGACCTTGGAGTTACACTGGACCAAGAGTTAACCTTTGCCCCTCATATAAACCGCCTCTGCCGTGATTCTTACTATCAGTTACGCCAGTTCCGCACTGTTGCTCGCTCACTTACTTCAGACTCCACCGCTACACTCATCCACTCTTTTATCACAGTCCGACTTGATTACTGTTGTTCACTCTATATGTTGGCCTCCCAGCTGGTCGGTTGGGGTGCCTGAACCGGGTCCTGCGCTCTGCCGCACGCCTTTGCGGACGTATCCCCAAATTTGGCCACGTCTCAGGTTATATGCTGGATGTGCTTCATTGGCTCCCCCTACTGCAGCGGATCTCGTATCGGATCATCGCATTGGTCTGGCGGTCCTTGCTCGGCCTAGCCCCTGCCTATCTACGCGACCTCTGCTGCCCTACCTTGGGTGCTCCGGGTCGTCGCTCTCTCCGCTTTACTGAGCGGGGCGTGCTCATGGTCCCTTTTGCCTGCACAGCTACTAAACAGAATCGGGCCTTCTCAGTGGTTGGCCCCTCACTCTGGAACGGGCTCCCTTTGACGCTGCGCTTGCATCCCAGAATCCACTCTGAATCTTTCTATACTTGCCTCAAAACTGTCCTTTTCACCCGTGCTGGGGTCGGGAGCGCTCCTGAGTAGTAACCTTGAAGGGCCGCTATAGAAAACGTCGTAATGAATGAATGAATATAGTCGTAGGCCTACTAAATGGGCACAATAAAAAATATAGGCTGCACAAAGTGTAATTAGTATGCCAACTAAATGCAAATACAGCGGTATAATAATAATAGAAACTAATGGAAGCTAATGCTGATGCAGAAAACTGATTAGAGGCAATATTGAAGACTAATTAATAAGTAAGTAAGTAAGTAGGCCCATATTCTTTATTTATCCAACTGCATAAGTACACATGCACTTTGGTTTACATGAAATTAAACATTATAAAACATTCTTGTTTAAAACTTTTTCTCATTAAGTTGTAAGCCTGTGGGACAATTCGGTCACGCGGTCTGAGACGCAGGGAATAGGGGAGAGTCTTTACAGGAGGGAGGAGTGGGTTCAAACCCGGGTCAGACAAGGCAGCAGTTGAAGAGGTTCCCATCTGCCGTTCTACACAGCTGTTCTAATGTTGGGTTACCCTCTGGTAGGCAGCGTATAGTCGGACCATACGGTCCATCACAGACTATAGTCTATTTCGCTCCTGCTGCCCCACAAAACCCCACCATTCCGGTGATGCGTATAACAAGCGGGACACAGTGGCCATTCGCACAACATCACGTAGCATTGGTCCTGCAAGGCCATGTTCATTCATTCATATCGAATATTTGTATAGAGTAGCGCCCCTTCAAGGAAACTACTCAGAGGCGCTCCCGACTCCAGCACGGCCAAAAAGAACGGTTTTAAGGTGAGAAAAGAACGTGGGAGAGAAGGTCCTAGGAACAAGGCGAAGCTCCAGAGGGAGGCCATTCCAGGTCGAGGGGCCCCCCCACCGAGAAAGCGCGATTCTGCATGTGTCGTCATGATGCGCAGGGCATACATAGACTGTCTATAATTATGTAAAATCTATAATTTAATGGGTCTGCTGGCCTTGGCTCAGGCTGTAACCGTATTTTTAGATAGCGCCTCTTTAAAGAAAATTCATCGGTGTTTCCGACCTTACAACAAAAGACGCCATCAAATAGGAATCTTCACATACATAGGCCTAAGCATACAGGCATAGACAGGCACCATGGCACATGCATACACATACACAGGCCTACATACACGTCTATACGTGTGTGTGTGTGTGTCGCTCGCTCTCTCTCTCTCTCTCTCTCTCTCTCTCTCTCTCTCTCTCTCTCTCTCTCTCTCTCTCTCTCTCTCTCTCTCTCTCTCTCTCTCTCTCTCTCTCTCTCTCTCTATCTATCTATCTCTCTGTCTGTCTCTGTCTGTCTGTCTGTCTGTCTCTATTATATATATATATATATGTCTGTATATATATATATAACTACTTATATTCTACTGAAAAGCCTCTAATATCTTGCCACGTCGAAAGCAATAAATCTGGACGAGATAATGAGACATCGTTCTTCATCAAAAATTAATTTGGAATAAACTTCGCACCGAATTAATTGCTCCAAACGATCTCCTCAAACGTCGTCCATATACGACCCCGGAAGTAGAGACAATATCCAAGGCGACTTCAAGGCCCCCCGACCTTAATAAATAATAAGTCACGTCTTTTAATTGGCTCCCTTAATTACCGCGTTATCTCGTCTTAAATTAGCACCGTCAAGGCCAACGCGCGACCTTTATAGACCAGGAATCTATTCTACATAACATAGCCTCCTAGGTCTTCACATACAAGATAAATCTATCCCATAGCCAGGCCCCCGTAGCCAGAGTCAAATTCAAGACGAGGCAAATCCCCCTCCCATTCCCGTTCTTTGACCTCCGCTTTCATATCCTTACCTCAGTGCATATTAAATCTGTTAAATTTTTTAACAGATTTGGACTACTGGGACAAAGTCTGCCCTGACTGTACTTTAATATAAACTAACTTCAGTGGCGTAACTAGGGGTTCGTGCGCCCGAAGGGCAAGACTTTCCGGAAAATTTTCTTTCTTAGTTCCGCCAAAATTTCTGATGACCTTTTTTTTTAGAAGATGCCATAATCTAATTACTCTTTACATGATATTTGTTTTAATTCTCATGTCGAAGTACGACGAGGCATGCCTCGTCTTGCCTCGTCTTGAGAATTACGCCGAGGCACTCGCCTCGTCTTGCCTCTTACTGGCTACGGGCCTGCCCATAGCAACTCCCGCCTTCGTATAAACAACGCGGCCTTCTATAGTAACTCCTGCCTTCTTCTAAAATAAAGAATCCCCATAGCAACTGCCGCCTTCGTTTAAAACATTGGCTTTCCATCCCAACTCCCGCTTTGATATTTGCAACGACTCACCATAGCAACGTCCTTCTTTTACATTGCGGATTCCCATAGCAAGTCATGTTATCGTTTTAAACAGCATCAATACAATGGCGTTCTAAACCAACATTTCCAGCATCTGCCACGAAAAACTGACGTTTCCAAGCTGTTCAAAATGGCTTCCGGATACAAAATAGTAGCCTACAACCCGGGATCTACGTTTTACCGCGGAGGGAGAAACGATTGCGCGATTTAGGGTATACTCTTAAATAGTGCAGACGCGAAAACGTCTTAACACAGTAAGCAAGACTTATGCACAGAGTACACCGGAGCCAGACAACTGTCCCAGACAAAGTAAAACAATGACCATACATTTCTATATGAATCCCGCCAATACTAGGAGCCCCACAGACGACGCCGTAATTGGGCGATGACTCCACAATGTCGGCAGATTAGTACACTCGTGTTGGTAGTATCAGCATTTATTAACTCCCTGGTGGGCGCGTATAAAAATTACGCAGAGGCGACTTTCTTGTTGAGATCCTGAGTGGCCGAGTGGGTTGGTAGCCTGCTCTCCACGCCGGCGGCCCGGGTTCGATTCCGGGTCGGTCGGTTTATCAGAGAATAATTTCTCGGATCTTTACTGCGGGTGGCTCGGTCGCAATATAAACGTGGAGTACGAGGTTGCTTTCTGCCTCCGACACTAATCATCTTCGATATGAAAAAGTGTCGTTAAGCCGAAGTACAACAACTTTCTTGTTGCGTTGTTGATAACTCGCGCGAGGTATAATAATTTTATTATGGCAGAGATACTCTAGTTCTTAAAAGAGCCCAACAACCTAATAACGGGAGTCACGGGACCTGTATGCTTTCACATAATCCTATAGGAGCTTTTTCAGGGCGTAAAAATCGTGCTGAATGGGACAGCTTTAAAAAGCGCTGTTCGACACACACAATTTTTGGGTCCAGATTAAAGTATAGAGCGAAACAGTCAAGTCTCGTTTGGACTGTTTTGTTCGAGTTTTGTCTGAGTTTTGTCTTAGTTTGAGAGTCCATTTCAGTTGTGGAAGCAGTGGCAGTCTGCTGGGCATTTATCTTAAGAAGTTAAGGGATTAATTTGTGGTGCTGCAAAGACTCTGAGCTCTTTACTTACTTACTTAATCTGAGTGAGGGAGGGAGGGATGAATGGATGGATGTTAAGTTGTGCCCTGACGTCATGTGCTCGTCGTTATTCGCCTGTGTCGCTTCTGAATTGAGGTCACGTGGACCGGTGCAGCGCTCAAAGCAGTCCGTGGCGAAGACGCAGAACGAGGTAGGCACGTCTCCATGACGATATCACGTTCCCATGACGACATAACGTTCCCATGACAACATCACGTTCCCATGACGACATCACGTTCCCATGACGACATCGCCCGTGGAGTAGGTTTCTTGAAGAGGCGCTATATAAATATCCGGAATGAATGAATGAATCACGTTCCCATGACAACATCACGTTCCCATGACAACATCACGTTCCCATGACGACATTACGTTCCCATAACGACATCACCCATGGCTACCAATAGCATCGAATTTCTCCTGAATAATGAATTAACGGGAGTTTACCTTTCAGTGCGGGAGTTCGTTGTGTGTGGCGCGTTAATCTAGTCTTGCCTCTTTACTTACTTACTTACTTCACCTTAACTCCGTCACTACCATAGTATTATCTGATTTGAAATGTGTTAGTGCCAGTCCCAAGCCTGAAGAAGGAGGAGGGCGACGCTCAACATCTTTGTCATGAAACAGTGCCATTAAACCATAAGACACCTTTTAAACGTAGTAGCAAGGCTCAATATAATGTGCGGCTAATATATGAATATGTAGTCAATTAACAACGAACTTACTATCTAATTTCTAATTTAACTTGTACCTGGATGCGGTGTGATATCCCGATTAATCAATAAACGAAGACATATATATATATATATATATATAATTAACGCTTTCTCAAAATGCTTTAATATCGAAGTCAACGGCCTTTGATGCCAAAATTAAGATAATATCGTTAAAGTGTTAGAACCCAAACCTACCAACAGATTCACTCCGAACTAATAATGATGATGATGATGATGATGATGATGATGATGATAATGATAATGATAATGATAATGATAATAATAATAATAATAATGATGATAATAATAATAATGATGATGATGATGATGATGATGATCATGATGATGATGATGATAACAGCAACAGCAACAAAACAACAATTAGAAAAACAACAACAATAACAACACCAATATCAATAACAATTGCAATAACAATAACAAGAATAGCAGTAACAACAACAATAATAATAATAATAATGACAATGATTACAACAATAACCCTGTTGGTGATGACGTTGATAACTATATAATGGCGAGAACAATAAGGTGACATTCACAGTGTAAACAGTATTTAGGATTTTAGGTGTGCACAGCAAGCATTTACCTGTATTTTTGTAAGAAATTACGAGTTTAAATAAAATAAAATTTAACGTAGTTAATATCGGTTAGTAATGGAAGATGTCTTGTGCGTCGCTTTCAAACGAGTTTTGTTTCCTTCGGAGAAAGCAAGAGGGTCGATTTGTTCAAATCTCTCTGGTTTACTTTGATCTTTTTGGCTGGCGTCATGTAAATGATGCGAACGCTTTGTGCCTGGAAGGCTGTGATGGTGCCACTTGGGATGCTATGATGAATACGGAGGCAGAGTGACGGAGAAAGAGACACAGACAGGCAGAGAGACAAAGACACAGGTAGTAAGACATTGATACTGAAACGGAGAGACGTAAAAAGGGAGACACAGAGAAGAGATACAGAAAAACAGAGAGACAGACAGACAGACAGAGTCAAAAAGCGTTAATAACAGAGAGACAAAAGCGAGGTGCAACAGACAAAGAATGAGACAAAGACAGATACAGTGAGACAGACAGGCAGATAGACAGACGGGCAGATAGACAGACAGACAGACAGACAGGCAGATAGACAGACGGGCAGACAGACAGATAGATAGACAGACACATAGACAGACAGGAAGATAAACAGACACAGATAGATTAACAGACAGACAGACAGACAGGCAGATAAAGCTTAAGATAAAGCTTAATGCCTGTCTGTCTGCCTAGACAAAGAGACATACAGACACGCACAGACAGACACATGGAGAGTCATGAAGACAGACTGGACAGTATATGGGAGTGGTCATCGTGTGGTCAGTGCATTGGGGCATTTGACTCTCGCAGACCTCTGGCGGACAGTGACGAACTGAACGGGCCATCTAGCGACATTAATTCAATTGCACGATGTCGTCCAGAGAAAAAGATCTACGTGAAGAGATGCTGCTGGTCCTGCAGCAGCAGCAGCAGCAGCAGATGGAAGATGCCATTCTATGCAGACAGAATACACGATGTAGCGCCTAAAGATTTATATAGCGCACACGCGCGCACACACTGCTACAGAGATTATGCATGCACGCACACGCTATGGACCAACGTAGCAGCTCCAGGTGGTGTATGGGCCAAACTGATGGGGACATTATGAATGAATGAATGAATGAATGAATGAATGAATGAATGAATGAATGAATGAATGAAGGAATGAATGAATGAATGAATGAATGAATGAATGAATGAATGAATGAATGGATGAATGGATGAATGGGTGAATGAATGGATGAATGGATGAATGGATGGATGGATGGATGGATGAATGAATGAATGAATCAATGAGTCAATGAGTCAATGAATCAATGAATCAATGAATCAATGAATAGATGAATAGATGAATGAATAGATGAATGGAAGAATAAATGAATGAATGAACGAACGAAAGGTCGAACGAACGAATGAATGAATGAATGAATGGATGAATTAGTTAATTAATTAATAATTTAATTATTTAAAGAATTTACGATTTTATGAATATGAATGAGCGAGTAAACGAATTAATGAATTAACGAATTAATTAATTTTATTTAATTAGGTAATGAATGGACGAATTGTCGAATTAATTAATAAATGAATTCATGAAATGGTGATTCTGCGACTTACTGAATTAGTTTCTTAGTGAATAAGTGAATTAACGAATTAATTAGATTTATTTTTTTATAATATTGCAAAACAGCAGATATCCCTTTGAAGCATTTCATGCAATTGTTTACAAATAATGCATTGTACGCTGCCATTGAGACGGTGTCGACCTTCAAACACAGCGCCTCAGATTCGAGTCCAACATTGCTTCCACCTTATACAATTCGAAGGACCTAGCCATACATTTATAAGCCAGGGAAAGAGGTCAAGCTGGTGCCATATCATTTCTCGTTAATTAATAACGGATTAGCCTCCCATCCATTAGCTTAAGCCGCTTGGCATTATTATGGTAGGCGGCATAAGATCAATAGCGTTGGGTCGCTGAGGGCAGTATTGGTAGTCACGCGTGCATGCCAAGTTACGGCTGAGTGGAACCAGATTTTGAACGCATCAGAAACCTCGGTCTAAAGACAGGTCTAAAAGATAGGCGCCTAAATGGCGTCAGACGCATAATAGACCCTATAGGCTTAATAGTAGACATATAGGCTAGGTAGGGTGGGGTTGTGCATCTGATGTACCACGGTGGTGGTGGTGGTGATGATGGTGGTGATGATGATGATGACGATGATGATGATGATGATGATGATGATGATGATGATGATGATAATAATAATAATAATAATAATAATAATAATAATAATAATAATAATAATAATAATAATAATAATAGTAATAATAATAATAATAATAATAATAATAATAATATTAATAATAAAGTTTTTACGAAGTACTGCTTAGACACCTTTTAAATGCTATAATTACTCCATAGTACTAGAGATTGATACGGTGATGTAACATCTATTTTCAAATTCTGCTACCGTCATCTTTATCACAGAAATTTAATTATCATCATCAGCTTCATCATCATCATTGTAGTCGTCGCCTTCCTCTTCTCTTGCACCATCAGCATCAGCATCACCACCTTTGTCATGATCGTAATTACTATTACAATGCATTTATTGAGCGCTACTACCTAATGACCAACGATCAATCGATGTGCTGAGCAATATTGTCAGTGAAGGACTTGCTCAAGGTCCCTACGCATTAACCGTCTCAGAGGAGGAGGATCGAATCCGCACTCTCCGCATTACAAGGGCAGCGCTCTAACCAATAGGCTACATATCTCAATGTGTATGTATGTATGTATGTATGTATGTATGTATGTATGTATGTATGTATGTATGTATGTATGCATGTATGTATGTATGTATGCATGTATGTATGTATGTATGTATGTATGTACGTATGTATGTATGTATGTATGTATGTATGTATGTATGTATGTATGTATGTATGTATGTATGTATGTATGTACGTATGTATGTATGCATGTATGTATGTATGTATGTATGTATGTATGTATGTATGTATGTATGTATGTATGTATGTATGTATGTATGTATGTATGTATGTATGTACGTATGTATGTATGCATGTATGTATGTATGTATGTATGTATGTATGTATGTATGTATGTATGTATGTATGTATGTATGTATGTACGTATGTATGTATACAAGCATGACCTACAATATTAGTAATATGTATGGCTGTATGCACGTGGTCAGAATTGAACAATCTAAATCATCTAGCGTTTCCATCGTAATAATAGCCTTGGTTAACACTGTTTTAAAGGTGTCTAAGGCGAGCGCTCAAACCAATCGTATACATAAATAAAACATCCATTCAACACCTTCTCAAATTAATCGCCGTTGTATGTAGCTGTGCTTAATGTATTAATGGCCTGTCGTACGCCATCCTTATATAGCATTGGATGAGACCGTTTTAAAGGTGTCAAAGGCTATTTAAATAATGATAATCTTGCTTAGAAACGTTTGAAATGATACAATCCTCTACAATGTGGGGCGCGGTGGTGTAGAGGTATGTTCGGACAGTTCGGTGCCTTGCAACCGGAGGGTTGCGGGTTCGAATCCACCTCAAGGGGTATATTTGGTGCCTTGCAGCCGGAGGGTTGCGGGTTTGAATCTACCTCAAGCCGCCGCGTAGGGACCCTGGGCAAGTCCTTCACTCGCAATTGCTCATGCGCTTCGGCGTGAAACTCCGATTGAGTGTCCGCGCTGTAGTCGGGAGCGCCTCTGAGTAGAATCTTGAAGGGGCGCTATATAAATATCCGAAATGAATGAATGAATGAATGAATGAATGAATGAATACTATAGACTGACAGAGCGATGCAGAATTTCGTTGCCAATTCTACTACCGTAATCTTTATCACAAAGATGGCATCATCATCACCATCATCTTCATCATTATCATCGTAGTCGTCACCATCCTCTTCCTTCACATCATCATCAGCAGCATCGCCATCATCGTCACGATCGTCATTAGCCTATTATTAATTATGAATTTATTAAGCGCCACTATCTAATGACCAAACATTAATCGACGGCGCTGAGTAATTGTGAGTGAAGGACTTGCTCAAGGTCCCTACACAGTAACCGTCTCAGGGGATAAGACTCGAACCCGTACTCTCCGCATTACAGGGCGAGTGCTCTAATCAACCGTATACACTATGCAGTGTTCCACTGCTTATATAATTATGCACCCATTCAACATTTTCTCAAATAGGTGCCTAACAGAACTCTTATTGCTTAGTAGGCCTACTCCCAAAGACCGTGGTTTTTATAATTCGCTTATTGTGTCCCATCCTTATATAGCATTGGTTAACACTGTTTAAAAGGTGTCTAAGGCGAGTCCTCTCGTAAACTGGTAAACGTTCGTTAGTTGCAGTAAAACGACACTGTATAATAACAAGGATGATTAGCGTCGTCCTCCTCCTTTCTCCAGGCTTGGGACTGGCACCACCAGGGTACGGGCAATGGCGGAGTTCTAACCTGGCCAATCGTCATTTTTAAAAATTATTATTCCAATGTTTAACGACATCTTATGACTACAATGGCCGTTGACATCTCTAAAGGTAATAATTGTGTATCATTTCATTTGATAAGAATTCTTACCATTTATTGTCTTTTCTTCCCTCGTTCGTCGTGTTATTCGTGTGTAGCAGGTTGTTTGATGCGATTATATTAAATGTAGTGTCCTCGTGTTGCTGTCGTATTTACTTAGATACGGATTATTGTAGCTAATGTAGTCATCTGTCTTTCAGAAGTGGTTTTTCTTCTTAAGTTGATTTATTGTCAAGCTCGAAAAAGCAAAAGAGTTTATAATAGCATTTTCCACAACAGTCAATCGTATGGATGGATCGAGAGTTCAACGACAGCTTATGGCGACAAAGGCCGTTGCCATCGACAGCAATTATTTTGGCATATTACAGCTCTTCGTAAGCAGTGTCCCAAACTCCCAATGCTTATTAAATATATGTAACACCTTCTAAGAGAGTGAGCGCTCTTATTAATTGCTGACATTAATTTTTGTTAAATTATCGAACGGCTACCGTGGCCCATTCTTACATAGCATTGACAGACACCGTTTTAAAGGTGTCTAATTGGATCCTCAGTTTAACGGCAGCTTATGACAACGTAGGCCGTTTCCGCCGACTAAGATTATTTTTGGCATATTACAGCTCTACAATACACTATAAAATATTATTTTAAAGGTGTCTAATGCGAGCGCTCTAACCAATTGTAGTAAGTAAGTAAGTAAGTAAGTAAGTAAGTAAGTAAGTAAGTAAGTAAGTAAGTAAGTAGGTAAGTAAGTAAGTAAGTAAGTAAGTAAGTAAGTAAGTAAGCGCGCGCGCGCGCGCGCGCGTAAGTAAGTAAGTAAGTAAGTAAGTAAGTATATTCTTTATTGAACCGGTTGCAGAAGATTTGCACTCCGGTGTATACAAACATCAAATAGTATAAAATACGAAATCAGTATGAATTCAACATTCTCCCAATAAAATTTTTCCTCAAGTTATTGTCTAGTGGAGTGAGCACTGAGCACTCTGCTATACGACCGTGGACGGAGGACATAGGTTTTTGTTTCTTGGGTGGGACCAATTTATGAAGAACACGTCCAGGGCCATTTAAAAAAATTAAAACCCAAGTAAAAGGCCGACCTCCGCCTGCCTGCAGATATTGTCAAAAGTAGGGCCCCTTGGTAGGTACCCTAGCCTTGCCATCTTGGTTTAAATGGCTATTGAATTGCTGGTTAGTTGCAGTTTAACAGTGTCATAACAAGGATGATTGGCGTCGCCCTCCTCCTTTCCACAGGTGTGGGGCTGGCACTACTGGAGTACGATTACTGGCGGAGTAGCCCAGTCAACAACTTTTCAAATATGGGTGTGTTAGCGTAAGAGCTCTGAATCGTCGTTGTATACCAATTTTGCACTGTCTTGACTCAAGTGGCCTGTCGTGGTTAATCCTTATATAGCATTGTTTAACGTCGTTTTAAAGGTGTCTAAGGTGAGCGCTGTAACCAATCGGTTACCGTGTTGTTGTCGTCATCATCGCTATCATCGTCGTCATCATCGTCATCCTAATTCCGAATAATGCGTCTAGTTCACTGCAGGAAAAAAAATCGGGTGATGACATAACACGTCGTCATGTATTAACACGTATTGACATGTTAAGAGAAGCTTAGGGACCCTGGGCAAGTCCTTCACTCGCAATTGCTCATGCGCTTCGGCGTGAAACTCCGATTCAGCGTTCGCGCAGTAGTCGGGAGCGCCTCTGAGTGGGAAATCTGGTTGGGGCGCTAGAACAAGTGTTCAAATACAATACAATACAATACAATAAGCGCATGTTAATCAAAAGTGTGATGACGTAACCCTTCAACAAGGTCCGAAAATAATCATGCCAGATAAAGAACTTTTAATAAATAATTATAAGTGAATAATGAATAATTTTCAATAATTAACAGCCACCAATAAAAACTTAGGACTCGGTCTATTTATTTAACCGCTGCAAAGTAGTTAGTAGAGTAATTGTAACTGGGCATTTATATAGCCCATTTCCATCTATTGGTTACGCTATGTAGGCCTACTGCTATGGGGCCAGCTGTTAGGTCGTACGGTTTCCAAGGTTTCTCTTTGTCTGTCTTTACGTTTGTGTGGTTTTGTGCATTTGTATGTCTGTCTGTGGTTCTCTATTTTGTGAGTCTGTCTGTCTGTCTGTCTGTCTGTCTGTCTGTCTGTCTGTCTGTCTGTCTGTCTGTCTGTCTGTCTGTCTGCCTGCCTGTCTGTCTGTCTAAATAGTATCCACATCTTGTGGCAACAAAGGCCGTTGACGTCCGCAGAAAGGTTCTGTTTTGCGATTGCATGTTTATGCATTGCAGTGTTATCGACATCTTACTGCTGTTGTGGCCGTTGACGTCTTAAATGAAAACTTATCATCCGTCAGTTCAATTTCTTGATAGCAGATCCTTCCTTGCAGGTCGTTCATTAATTTGCATGCGTATCTTTCGGAAGCTTCTAGTCTTCTAGAATCATGATGTTGACAGAGACCAACTCGAAGGGAAGTCATTAAAAATTAATCGATTGATTTCCAAAATTTAACTTCGATTAATCGATTAAATTCGATTAATTTGATACCTGCTTCGTAAAGCGTGACAACTGTTTAAAATGTAGTCTCTGAGTCGGTTGCTACCTTCTTTCTAAAAAAATCTTCTATCATTCCACATGCCGAAGGTGTCAGTGATGTGTTTGGACCACGGTAAGCGAACTGTTTATTGCAATGAAGGCAGTTAATATTGCGGCCGTCTTCGATGTTTTCATCAATATTTACCTCAAATGCAAAACGATCGCTTAATTTTCCACTCAAGCGTTTCACATTATCATGGTTCGCCATATTTTTTACTTCGAAAATGGGCCGCTCGACATCATGAAATAAGTAGGCCTAAAAAATTAATCGAACAAGCCAAAATGTTAACCAATTACAATTTTTAGCGAATAATCCATTAAAATCCGCATCCATAATATAATATATACTATATATAATATATATACGACATAATATATATTATATATATATATTATATATATCTTATATATATATATATATATATATATATATATATATATATATATATTATTTGAATTTGACACGACAATAAGCCACTTAGGCTTTTATCATTATAGACTGCTGTACAGAAATCAGTGCAAGACTGAGGTATTCGGTAACCGGTTACGACGCTAGAAAATTTGGCTGCTTTCTGATATCAAATCACTCAAATCTTTAGTTTTAAAAGGTGCTTTGAAACGAAACTATAGAGGAACACTCACGCGTGCAAAGTGTCAAATTATCTATGGGGCGTGTGGTGTAGGGGTATGTTCGGTGCCTTGCAGTCGGAGGGTTGCGGGTTCGAATCCACATCAAGCCGCCGCGTAGGGACCCTGGGCAAGTCCTTCACTCGCAATTGCTCATGCGCCTCTTCGGCGTGAAACTCCGATTCAGTGTCCGCGCTGTAGTCAGGAGCGCCTCTGAGTAGAAATCTTGAAGGGGCGCTATAACAAGTGCTCATACATACATAATATCATGGCTTTGTGGTTGGTTGATTATAGTTGTTGTTAAACGACGATGTGTCATATATACAAAGATTACTAACTGTCTTGTGTCGCCCACTTTATCATCTTTGTTATGACACAGTGTCGTCAAATTGTAATTAACTATCCAACCAATAAGGAAGTTTGTGATCTAGTCGTGGAAAATAAGTAGGCCTATTATAATAGCGTCCTGTTACATCATTAAAAAGGTGTCTAAGCGGGAATTCATAAATGCTTTATTATTAAATCGTTAATATTATTATTATTATTATTATTATTATTATTATTATTATTATTATTATTATTATTATTATTATTATTATTATTATTATTATTATTATTATTATTATTATTATTATTATTAACAAATAATGTAACAAGTGTAACCACAGTGTCGCGGATGCTCTGTGCGGCCCCGGCGTGTTGGGGCTTCGTGGGGGAAGGACGCGCACGTCTTCAAGCTACTATACGGCGACTGGTCCCGTCCATACCTACCGGAATCCTACCAAAGTTTAAAGGAACTTTGCCAGAAGGCAAACTCCAACCTCTTTTCAACCATCATCAGCAACCCTGCACATGTATTAAACCAGCTATTGCCTCCCGTGAAAACTGTTGCATACTCGCGATGCTCCAGAACCACATTAGAATCAAGCCTAAGGCAAACTATCTCGTAAAACATTTGTCACACGAATTCATTATACTTAAATTTATTTTATATCTATTAGATGAACTATGTTCACCAAATACGGTTAGCAGTTGGTTTTTCAATAAAGGGTATGCTTATTTACTTACTTTTTATTATCAAAGGTAATATAATCGCTCAGAGTTTGCAATTTCTCTGAACCGCTCGATTTCGTCAGTATAATAAGGCGCAACGAAAATTGCCGGGTTTTGGAAGTCAATGACGCTATTTTAAACTTGTTATTAATACATGAATTATTATAAAGCACACTATATATAATTAATAAGAAAAAAAAAGAATAAGCACAGTTCTTTATTAATTATTACTTACATGTACTGGCAGTAATTAATAATAGCCTAGTAATTAATATGTTCCAGAAATAATTAACATTCTTATTACTTATTATGGCTTTTGCTGTTAGTCCGTGCCAAGCAAAGGAAGCTTTGTTGATTGATGACAGTACAGACAATAGTAACATGGATAAATATCTCGTAGCATCAAACACTACCGTCGCAAGATTTCTCATAGACTCGTGCGTGCACATTTTTGTCTGGCTAATATACTTTAAGCCACACTGATTGGCTGTTGGCAGTTATAACTGTTATGCTGTGTGGCAAGCAGCATTAGTAGCTCCTGACATTAGTGTTATTCAGACACTAATTACTTCAGACAATAGTGTTGACAATGCGTTGCCACTTGCCACCACGATGTCTAGTTTCCCAATAAGCTATGTTGAGCAACGTTTAACAACTGTGCGTGGTAGCAAGACAGTTTTATATCGCAGTTACTGTATATCTATAGACATTTATATAAGCTCAATGATTTCTTAACATGTGCATGTATCAATGTTAAATATATTCAGGTAGCGAGGAAGTTGGCTGCGTCATCGCTCTCATATGCCGAGGAAAAGAAAATGAAGTCGCTAACACTTTATACCCGTGATTGCCTCAGGGATAGCTTAATGGACTGTTCTTCTGGTCTTGTAGGCCGTCATTTATAGGATCATATACAACAAATTATTGTGTAGGCCTATTATACACGTTCCTACTTGGATTTCCGCAAACAACACGTGTTTTCATTTGTCCTTTTGTAGGCAGGCGCTATATAAATTTACAAAACAAGGAAATACAATCGAGGCGCTAAATAACTCTGCCTACACAAAACGATACAGTACAATATCTTATATACGCTGGTATGTATGCAGTTTACGTCTAAGTAATCGTAATAGTAGGCTCCAAACTTCTAAAGCGCCACTCGAACACCAAGCGCAGGGCCCCAGCTTATTCATGAGCGCTAGTGATTCGGAGTTCGTTTTCATAAGCAAAATTGTTCATGTTTAACATATTTCTGCGGGTTCAAGCATAGTTTGTCTACTCAAGCCTATTTCTGTGGAGTTTAAGCCGTATTGCTGGGTTAAGCGCACTTTTGGGAAGGGGTCAAGCATGTTTTGGGGGAGGAAAGCTCAGTTTTGAAGTGAGACATATTTTTGTGGAGGTGAAGTTTATTCCATTGGGAATAGCGCACTCTTTTCACAGGAGTTAAACTTCTTCGGGGTTCACCGTCGTTTTTGTGGAGCATAAGAAACTTTTTTAGGTCAAGCATGTTTTTCGAAGTTACACATTTTATGGAACATAGCGTATGTTGCAACATATATTGGTGGAGGGTTATATAGCGTTTTTCTGAGGGGTCAAGCGCATTTCAGAGGGCAAACGTATCCTTTGCTTGGGTTAAATATAAACTCCATTATTCTAGCTGCTTCTGAAATCGAGTTCTGAGGTGATTTTCCGTTTTTCCGTTGCCTTGTAAACAGCCGTCGGCAATTTCGGGCTAGTCTGCGGCGGCAATCTGTCTCCATGACAACCGTCGTAGTTTCGGTCGCCATAGCAACGCGTCGACCAATCGTTTCCGTTCTGGCAGTCGAGCATCGACGAAGCGGTCGTCAGACGAACATTGGCGCCATCTGAAGTGTCATGGCGGTCGCAAAGCGACAACGCTGATTGGCTGAGGAGCGAGGCAGATCGTCTGGTACGCTGTTGTTGCGAGAGCTGAGACTCCTGGCGTTGATGGTGACGGTTGAGGGTCTGCGCCGGGGAGGCGCGATCGCCCCATCGTACGGCGGGCGTTCTACCCCCGTAAAACACCCCCGCCGCTAGTACACGGTCCTCGCCGATTGGGAGGCGGTCGCGCTTGCCCCTACCGTCGAGGGTAAATGAGTTTGTGGTTCTCTGCGGGGTGCGAGCGACCCCCGAGTAGGGGTGGGGTATAGAGACGAGGGTGCTGCAGAGGCGGTTGTCTTTGGATGCCTCGCTGAGAAGGAGGCTGAGGTGACTGCAGCTGAGATGCGGGTCGAGGGGATGCTGATGCTGGTGGTCGTTGCGGAGGATGCCGACCGGTGGTTGTCGATCGGAGGGGGAAGGGGAAGAGGGGTGGGGCTGGGCGACGATGAGATGCGCGAGACGAGATGGAGAGTCGGATTCGGAGGATGGTGAGCAGAGGGATGCGGAGTGGAGTAGTCTGCTGCTGTAGCCGGACTCAATCAGTGCCATCGTAGCGACGGAGGAACTCGCTGGAAAGAAACACAGATGCGTGGGAGGAGGAGTTGGATGAATGACTCCATCGATCATTTATACGGAGACGAATTCGGGACGGTGGAAAGAACGTGGAAGGGAGGAGGAGGAAGAGACGGAAGGAAGATGGAAGAGATGGAGACACTGATATTCAGACAGATAGACGCACAGACAGACACACACACAGATAGATACACATACATACGCATACAGGGAGAAGGCATAGGGTAGATAGATAGAGAGAGGTCGACAGACATGGCTGGAGAGAGAGACACGGAGGCAGAAAGAGAGAGAGAGGCTAAGCGAGAGAGGAATAGGTAGAGGCAGATAGAGAGAGGGACAGGGACAGGGACAGGGACAGAAAAGGGACAGGGAGAGAGATAGACAGAAGATGGACAGACAGAGGGAGACAGAGACAGACAGAGACAGAGACAGAAACAGAGACAGACACAGAGAGAGCCAGAGCGATGGGATAGAGAGACGCAGAGGGCAACAAGAGACAGTTAGGAGGAGTAAAGAGAGTGACAAACAGAGAGAGAGAGAGAGACAGACAGACAGACAGAGAGACAGAGAGAGACAGAGAGAGACAGAGAGAAAGAGAGACAGAGACAGAGACAGAGATACATGTACGTCCTATTGTGTTGTTTTGTTTTATCGTGGCGTATACGTCGTCGTTGTCGTCGTCGCGTGTTCCATTGTCATATCCCTTTCATTCGGCTGATTAGAGGCGCCGACCAATTCAAATGAAAAACAAAGACCACACAGTTGCCAGAGGTCGTTCGGTGCAGCCATACGATCGCCGCGCATGCGAACTCAACGATGAGGAAGCTTACACGTCACAACCACACACAAACACACACACATACACACATAGACACACACATAGCCTACAAACAAATACATACATACACACACATATGCACACACATACAAACACATACACACACATACACACACACATACACACACACTCACATACACACATACACACATACTCACGCACACAAACACACATACATACACATACATACACACGTACACACATACACACACACACATCCACTCACATACGCACATACACACACACGCACACACACAAACACAAAACACACATACACACATACAGCACATACACACACACGCACATAAACACATACATACACACAGATGCACATTCACACACACATACACACACATTACAGGTCAAGTGCTCTAACCAAACAGCTACCGTTCATGCCAAAGCCACATTATTCGTCTAATATCACTAGACACTGTTGATTAAAGCGTGGGCGTTTTAGCCAAGTTATTGGTTTCCTACAAGAAGATTAGAAGAGCTATGTTGATTTGCAGGCAGAAACGAAGCCAGGAAAAAATTTCGGGGGGTTTCCATTGCAGAAGGTCGCAGAGTACGAATCAGTTTTGAAAAGTTAATTTTTTTCTATTTCGCATATAACAATTTTTCGGCAATTTATTTGGGGATGGGATTTTTGGACCCGTAAACACCGCTAAATGTGACAATGTTTGCAGGTGTTTAATTCAATTAATTGTCAAGACAAATAGGGGTTTAGAGAAAAGCTGTAATGGAATAAGGGTTTGGCGCCATTACGGAAGGCCTCTATTGACTTGCGTATTGTGTTATTGAAAGCCACGTAGTTCTTCTGGCAGACACAGACCACTCATGTGCGCTCGTGCCTGACTGTTCGTCCGCCCGGACTTAATAATGATTTTCATGCTTCGGTGAGCCGCCGTTGTTTGCGGGTCTTGCATGGATGAACACTGTTTATACAAGACGAACGATTCCTCCATCAAGTCTGTCTGTCTGTCTGTCTCTGTCTGTCTGTCTGTCTCTGTCTCTCTATGTGTTTCTCTGCATCTCTGCAACTCTATCTGTGACTCTCTGTCCCTCTGTCTCTCTACATCTCTGTTTGTCTCTGAACCTGTTTCTCTACCTGTCTTTCTCTGTATACTTCTCTGTCTGTCTCTCAGTTTGTCTCTAGGTGTATGTCTGTGTCCAACGGTCTGTCTGTATGTCTCTGTCTGTTTTTCTGCTGTCTCTCTCTCTGTCTCTCTATATGCTTCTCTGTCTCTTTGCATCTCTGTTTGACTCTCAGTCTGTCTCTAACTGTCTGTCTGTCTCTGTTCCTCTGTCTCTCTCTGTATATGTCTCTGTCTGTCTGTCTCTGTCTGTCTCTCTGTCTGTATCTGTCTGTCTCTGTCTGTCTCTGTCTGTCTGTCTGTGTCTGTGTCTCTCTCTGTCTCTCTCTCCCTGTCTGTCTGTCTTTCCAGCCCATCCAACGCCGGTCTGCATCCGTCCATGTGGAAACACTATTGATAGAACGTTATGACTAATGGTTCCATTCCAATACAAACATCATTAATATTCCCCGTTTATATACGGTTCAGCAGAGGCGCCTCAGCAAACATAGACACACACACACACGTACACACTTATACACACATGTAGGTACATGCATACATACAAGCATACATGCATACATACATGCAAACAGACATGCATACATATTTATATACATACATACAGACAAGCATACATACATACATACATACATACATACATACATACATACATACATACATACATACATACATACATACATACATACATACATACATACATACATACATACATACATACATACATACATACATACATACATACATACATATATACATACATACAAACATGTGTACATACATAAATATAGACACATAAACACTCATTTGTATGTATACATGCACACATACATACATACATGGATACATAAATAGATACATACATACATACATACAACATACACACATACACACATAGATACACTTGCATGTACGTATACATGTACGTACATACACATGCCTACATACATGCCTACAAGTACATCATTGTGTCGTGTGCCAAAATAGTTGTTCTGTACTTATTTGTATTGCATTGTCTCGTATACACTCATATTATTTCGTAGGCCTATTGTATTATCATGAGTTCTTTTCCACTACATATTCCACCTCTCCGTCAAATCCTTCTCCCGCAGTAATCCATCTCCCATTCTCCCTGTGTCCACCTCACCTTTGCCATCGATGCCACGCATCCGTTCATCAAATGCTGCTACGGAGGAGGAGGAGGAGGAGGTGGTGGTGGATGCGGAGCAGGAGATGCAGGCGGTTGCTGCGGCAGGGCCTTCCTCCATCGTCAGCGGCGACGGTTTGCTGAACGACGGAGGAGAGAAGTCGTATTCCCGATTGAGTGGCTGTGTGCGACGGAGCGTGTCCCCTTCCTCGCTGCTGTGGCCGCGGCCGCTGTCGCTGGCTGATGAGTCGCTGTTCGGGGAGACTTTTTTGACCATCGGGTCTTTGATGAACGCCACGACCGGCTTCGGTTCCGACTTCGGCGGGGGCTGCGACTGAAACGAACGGTATAGACACGGATACATGTACGTGGTCATGTACATGAGTGCATATACATAAGTACATGTACATATGTATATACATACATACATACGTACATATATACATACATACATATATACATACATACATACACATACATACATACATACATACATACATACATACATACATACATACATACATACATACATACATACATACAGTAGATGTGTACAATTCAATCAATCAATCAATATATTTATTGGTCCAGCAACAAAAGAACATTACAAATCCTGTAATTGCATTTTTTAAGAAGCAGTAAAAGTTCTTTGTTGGAAGACCTGAAGAGACCTACAGTCCCACTAATTATGGCTCCTTAATTACCAACTAAGTATTGCACATTCACAAACCCATGCATGCATGCATATTTCGTTGTTTTATACTTGGGTTCAATAAAATTTATGGCTATGGCTATATACATACATACATATATACATACATGCGTACTTGCATATAAACCTTAAGACTGTATTGTTTAGCCGTGGTTGGACTGGGAGCGCTTCTGAGTAGATTACCTTGAAGGGGCGCTATATAAATACTCCTTAATAATAATAATAAACATACATACACACATACATACATACATGCATACATACATACATACGTACATACATACAAACATACATAAATACATACATACATACATACATACATACATACATACATACATACATTAATACATGCATACGTACATACATACAGACACACAAACATATATGCATACATACATGCATATGCCCCAGCGTCAGCACACCTCCCTACCTTCAATCACTACTAACTCCTTACATCCCTCCACGTTTCCCGCGAAATCATCCAGTACGAGTCTTTTAGCTGAGCCACAATGCAGAACAGTCAGTTATGGGCATTCGTGCAATCCACGCCTCTGCCCCAAGGAATGGAATCAACTTACACTCTCTCTGCGTAGCTTAAAAAGCGACTAAAAACTCACTATTTTCTCCTTGGCTTTCAAGCACTTGGATATCTAACTGCTTCGTCCTCTGGCGGCTGACTATAATATCCGCGTCTCAGATTCACATTTCTGTGTGACCGTGCGCGCGTTACAAATTTAATTAATAATTATAAGTGAACAAAAATGTCATGAAGTCATTTATGAAGTGAACTTTTTCTGTTACGCTATAATTAGACCCATTTCGCTTCGGTAGGAGGCAGTGTGATTTTCCTTACAGATTTTATTTTAGTTATAGTTATAGTTATAGTTAATGATTTTTTATTTTAGTTATAGTTATAGTTATAGTTAGTATTATTTTTAGTTATAGTTATAGTTATAGTTAATGGATTTTTATTTTAGTTAATTTTAGTTACTACTTAGTTACAATAATTAAGTCTATAAGCAAAATTGTGCGTATTAATACGCTGTTTCACAATTTACTCAGAGCTATGAAAACCTTTGAAGCATGGGTACAGTCAGCTTCATGAATACACGAGTTTCCAAAGTAACTGACAAATTTCACAATAAAAATTTCGCATTTTTCGTTCTCATTTATGTCGAATCGTCCATATTGCACTTTCTATTTTTATTTTTTCTATTAACGAAAATAAAGATGAATTTTCGTTAGTGTTATTTTCGTTATAGTTATAGTTATAGTTAATGATATTTTTAGTTATAGTTATAGTTATCGTTAACGAAGTCATTTTATTTTCGTTAACGAACATTTTCGTTATCGTTATCGTTAACGAAAATCACACTGGTAGGAGGCGCTGCTAAAATCCTATACCTTTACGCTATGAATCTCATTTCGTTTCGTTTCAATCAACCCAAGCCCGCATGCCAGCGGACATGTTGGACAGCGCGGCAACAGATAGCAGTTCCACCTACTGAAATGAAATTAAATGAGTCTAGTTTATATTGACCTTCAATACGTATAGTATTTTAGCAGAGCCACCACCTTTGTAGCATGGCATTGCTCAATATAGCACAGCACATCTGACTTAACATAGCTTTACATAAGTAAGTAAGTAAGTAAGTATATCCTTTATTGAAAAAACCAACTGCTAACCGCATTTTGGTGTACATAGTTAACCAAACAGAAGAAGAAAAATTAAGAATAAGGCATCCGCGTGACAGATGTTTTACGAGATGTTTTTACAGTAGGTATAATTCTATTGTGGGTTCTGGGGCGTAGCGACTAGCGAGTATGAAACAGTTTTCACGGGAGATAATAGCTGATGTAATACATGTGCAGGGTTACTGACGATGGTAGAATGACTTAACATAATTATCATGACATAGCACATCACTAACTTAACATAACTTAACATAACATAGCTTAACATGACATAGCTTAACATGACATATCTTTACATGACATAGTACATCACTAACTCAACATAGCTAACCGCGTCCGACATAAGATGTTACAACGTGAAATAATAAGACAATGGTCGGTCAGTGTCCGTGTCTGCAAGGCCCTCAGGAAGCTGTCGTCCATCTTAACTGACCGCTTTCACCGGACAATGGATGGCCAGCGAATGTCTCAGCGCTCAGACCGATCGCTTAGACAGTAAAAATAGCCGAAACGGAAGATGGATGGCATCCGGATGAGGACAAGGGATGAGGAGAGAGAAGGTGGAGGGATATTGGCTGGAGTGGTCTCGTTGGAAACAACGCCTTCTTCCATAGGATTTTATCCATCTGTAGCTATACTGCCAGAATGGTGGTGATGGTGATGGTGATGGTGACATATATACCACGGCATAGTTAATCATTGTGAATCTCTGCACAAACTTATGAGATTGCATAAATGGATAAATACATAAGTATATACATAGATGCATGCCAAAGTGTATACATGTACAAACACACAGAACTATATATATATACCTCAAATATATACCTACATACATACATACTCACATACATTCATACCTACCTATACATTAATGCTTGCATGCTTACGTATGGAAATGCTTACATGCATACATGCTTACATGCATACATACTCACATACATACACACATACATACATACATACATACATTCATAAATAGCTACATACATGCATATATTTATACATTCGTATGTGCATACCTGCTTAAATACACAAAAGAATTGATACTTACATACATACATATATACATACTTACATACATACATACGTAAATATACACATACATAATTACATATGTAGCCTACAAACACACATACACACTCGCACATATTAACACATATTTATGTGGGTGTCTTATAAGGTAGTTCTGGTCACGACCTTCCATTATATAACATCTACATAAATAAGGGTATTTCCCCGAACAACGGCGTGTGTCTGCATTCCATCTTTAAGCATCCTAAAAAGAAACCTTTTATCTTTATTAGTCGTAGATGATTGAAATATCCGTCAGCCAAGCGAATGGGTTCCCATGGCAACGGCGAGCGTTACCCGAAATCCTTCGCGCCGGGCGCTGCGTCATCCGTACGATGACCGATGGCAGTGCGCGTGCGCCCTGGTGGCCATGGTAACGCCTCGATCGCGTCAGCCATGGAGAGTGACAATCGCAATGGGCGTGGAAAGATTCGTTGGTTTTGTAGTGAATGACGTGAGAGGGAAGATGAGTGTACGTGCTGGCTTTCTGGAAAGAAAGGGATTGTTTCAAATTGGGGCTAAAAGCTTGTAAACCATTGAACTCTGACTAAATAAAGTATTTAAAACAGTCCGTATTCCCAGTATACAAATCTTTTTAAACTCCGCCACTGTTTGCAGTCTGACAGTGCCAGTCCCAAGCCTGGATGGTGACCCGTCAGAACGGCCCAGGACAAATCGGCCCCGACAAAACGGCCCCGACAAATGGGCCCCGACAAAACGGCCCCGACAAAACAGCCCCAGTCAAAATGGCCTCGACAAAACAGCCCCGTCATTTCGGCCCCCGTCATAACGGCCCCCGTCAAATCGGCCCCCGTCAAATCGGCCCCGTCATATCGGCCCCAGTCATATCGGCCCCCGTCATATCGGCCCCAGTCATATCGGCCCCAGTCATATCGGCCCCATACAAAATATCCAATGTTCCAAGTACTTTTAAGCTTACGCTGACAAACTATGTTGAAACGGTTGCGACGGTTCAGCTGGACAATGGACTAGGAGCGTGTACATCGTCTAATGATAACTGGTTGGCGTACAATGTATTTAATTATTTAAATGCTTTCAATGACAACAATCATAAATCCAACTTCTATTTACGCAACGAATTATTTTTCATAAATCCAGCTTCCATTTTAACGCCAAAATTATTTTCAGCAATCCAACTTCCATGTTAAACTGACTATACATAAAATAATTTGTCAAGGTAAACTACGGTTTTACCAATCCGAGTTCTATTTACGCAAAGAATTCTTTTCATCAATCCAACTTAAAGTACTTGGGACATGGGATATTTTGTGAGGGGCCGATGTGACTGAGGCCGATATGACTGGGGCCGATTTGACGGGGGCCGATTTGACGGGGCCATTTTGACGGGGGCCGATTTGACGGGGGCCGATATGACGGGGGCCGTTATGACGGGGCCGAAATGACGGGGCTGTTTTGTCGAGGCCATTTTGACGAGGGCCCTTTTGTCGGGGCCGTTTTGTCGGGGTCCATTTGTCGGGGCCGTTTTGTCGGGGCCGATTTGTCCTGGGCCGTTCTGACGGGGTACCAGCCTGGATAAAGGAGGAGGGCGACGCTAATGATCTTTGTTATCACACAGTGTCGTTAAACTGAAACTACTACTAGTACAAATTTTAGGTTCTTCCAACATCATTCCAAATCATCCACCATCATCTGCCTCAGCCTCCTCTATCTATCACTCCTTGGGCTTTCCACTCAAAACTGAAGTCTCACCTGTTCAAGAATTCCTACCCCGACTCGTTTGATTCTCCACCTTCCAATTCTCGGCCTAAACGACACCCTCCTTAGCAGCTACTCTACCCATCTGACTCTTTGGCAACCGGAGTCGGACATCCTTCTGACTGTCCTTTTGGCAACCCCTCTGACTCGCAGCAGCGCTCGTGAATAAGCTGGTGCCCTGCGCTTGGCTTTCGAGTGGCGCTTTAGAAGTTTAGCGTTTACAATTGAGATCTGTCCACTCTGCTCAATCACATATCATATTGTTCTTAACTTCTTAACGCCTCTGCTCCAAACGAATGGAATCGACAACCACTCTCTCTTCGTAGCTCATATTCACTTCCTTCCTTCCTTCAAAAAGCGGCTCAAAATTCACTATTTCTCCTTGGCTTTCAAGGATTTAGAAATCTAAGTGCATCTTCACCTGGTGGCTGACTATCCGCGCCTCAGATTCACATTTCGGTGTGACCTTGCGCGCGCGTTACAAATTCATTTAATAATAATAATAATAATAATAATAATAATAATAATAATAATAATAATAATAATAATAATAATAATAATAATAATAATAATAATAATAATTATTATTATTATAATTATTATAATAATAATAATAATAATAATAATAATAATAATAATAATAATAATAATAATAATAATAATAATAATAATTATAATAATATTATTATTATTATTATTATTATTATTATTATTATTATTATTATTATTATTATTATTATTATTATTATTATTATTATTATTATTATTATTATTATTATTATTATATTATTATTAATTTAAGACTTGACCTTTCCAAGTTCCTTAGGCTGACTCTTTGTCTCAGAGGATTGATTTGGATATTTGACCTGATTACACCTTGGTCTTGGTATACGTTAACGATTGATACCTCGTGCATTACTGTAGACAACGTCGCAAAAGAAATGACTAATAACCATTGATTATATCATATTATGAGTGTCCCATACGTCTGTGTGTAGGCCTATGTGCGCATGCGTGCTTGCGATCATTTACCTAGCGCTATCTCAAAATGGCCGCCTTCTTATCCGACGAAGTGCGGAAGAGTCCATTCCGTTTTGACGTGGATGGGGAAACTTTAATCGCGGCCAGGTATTTCATTAGCGTCGTGCACCTGATACAAGACACGCAACGCCATCTTCCGTCGACCGGTGCGATTAGAAATTATCATGCGATGGTATCTAGTGGCCGATGCAAACTCCGTGTTCCGGGAAGTTCCGGGTTAAGTGGAAAAGGAAATGGAGTCGAGTTTTCGCAGTGGAACGCCGGAAAGTCATTGACCAGAGCGTTTGTAAGCGTAAAAATCTTGAGATTTCCACAGTGCCCGAAAAGTTTAGATGTGTTTTTTCATGTTAAGCTCTGTTGTGCTCAGTTGAGTAATGTTTAGCTATGTTATATCAGGATGTGTTGAGTAATGCCCAGAACCCACAATTTATTTTATTTTAATTTATTCATTTTCCGAAAATTTATATAGCGCCCGTTAAAAATTCCTACTCAGAGGCGCTCCCTGCTCTAATCTAAATGATGTTAGAGTCAATATGACCAGACAATCTCGTAAAACATTTGTTACACTGATGCTTTATACTTAATGTTAAGCTATGATATGTTAGGATATGTTTTGTAATGTTAAGCCAGGTTATGTTATGATTTCCTGCATTATGTTAAGCTAGCCATGATGGTGAAGTCGTGAGAATTAGCTAATGCCTTCGAGAAAGACTCTTGGATGTTGACCTGGAATCTATATCCCCGCCTATCGATTATGTTTCAACCGAACCCCTGTGAATAAGCTAGTTGCCGCGATTTCGCTTTTGGGCGCTTTAAAAATTTCGAAATTACGAAATTACGATTTGTCAAATTGTCAACATATAAGTATTATAAAGTCGATCTGAAAATTATTCTGCATTAAATTATTTATGAAATTCAATCAACCAGTAAGCGATCAGTCTGGTAACTCTGTTAATTCTATTGTCTCACCTACGAAGCAGAGAGAGAGAGAGATAGACAATAGGATTAATTACAGTCCCTTAATTCGCTTAAGTGGTTTCGCTCCTATTAGATCATGTAACGTTCAGCACCATTATGACGTCAAATTAGCCTACTCCCGTGCAATATATATCGCCTTTGCTTTCAACAACGGGGAACCGCGTTGACCCGGTGATCAGTTAATATTCAGGCTGGCGGCTTTACGCAATGAGCAAGCGATTAATTATTCATTCACCTCATTCATTATTCATGACGGATCCGCCTTTCCCTGGACAGAGTAAAACCAGAGGAACAGAACAGCTCCTGCTGCATTAAGACCCGATTTCCATTGCCACCGCACGCGCGTGCACCGTGTCACGACACCGAGCGGCTTTTCTTCATGATCGGCGTATTGATGAAGAGGTGGTGAAGTGGTGAAACCTGTCGAAACCTAACCACCCGTGCGCTATGGATTCGAAACTTTCAAATTTCCATTAACAAAGTTTGCGATTTGGTGTCGATTCATTTATATAGCACACTGCGGTCCATAGAGTAATGGTAACATCGCTGGCGTGAAGAGCAGTAGGAAGCGGGATCGATTCCCGCTACCTTCCCAAAGGTCCACTAAGCCTTACAATCGCGAGATGGCGTTGGTAAAATGAGACGTAGGACGTGATGGGCGCCTTCCATGGCTGCTGTAAACAGTTAAATTCGACTCCTGTAATAACTTGTGATCATCCGTTCATACTGAATTGTAATCATACTCTCTTTCTTTCATTCTCTCTTTCTTTCATTCTCTCTTTCTTTCATTCTCTCTTTCTTTCATTCTCTCTTTCTTTCATTCTCTATTTCTTCGTGGATTCAGTGATTCCGCAGACTCCTCCACACGAGGAACCGTACGTTTCGACAGAAGATTCCTACGTAGGCGATCAATCGAGTCGGCGACCTCGTGGCCTCCGTTGTCACGGGACAATACATCACTCGGACCGCAGCACATCTTTCCCGCTTCTGCAGCTGACACTGCCACCGCTGCTGCTCAGGGAGCCTTCGTCTTTCGCCTGTCTCACAAGACGTTCTGCATGCGTCCAAGACAATCCTCCCTTCCCTTCCCTTTCCTTCCCTTCCCTTCCCTTCCCTTCCCTTCCCTTCCCTTCCCTTCCCTTCCCTTCCCTTCCCTTCCCTTCCCTTCCCTTCCCTTCCCTTCCCTTCCCTTCCTTCCTTCCCTTCCCTTCCCTTCCTTCCCTTCCCTTCCCTTCACTTCACTTCCCTTCCCTTCCCTTCCCTTTCCTTCTCTTCATTTTCTTCTCTTCTCGTCGCTTCCTCTCCCTTCGCTTCCCTTCTTTTCGCTTCCATTCCCTTATCTTTTTATCCATCTAGTTTAACTTGCGGGAATCTTGCTTGTCTGTTTGAGCCACAGGCTAAAAAGTCAAATCTTGCGACGACTAGTTCGATCACTTACAATCATTCAATCGTCATGAAACTTGGCAGATAGACTCGCCCTCGCACACACTTCATTCTATCAAAATTTCAGCTCCCCCAAAAGAGGCTAGCTTATAGAATCGGGGACTAAACTTTTCGAATCGGGGAATCCCCTTTTGCGAAACGCAGCGTTGCGATTGGCCAGCGTTGTCATTGGCTGCAACAATAATGGGCGCTTCCTCGTTAAGCGTGCTATGTTGTAAAATGAACGCGGACTATTTGCAGAGTACACGTTATAGGATACTAGATGGATATAGTAAAAAACTTTGTTTTTACGGGCTGTATTTTATTATCCATCTAGTTTAACTTGCGGGTTGCTTGATTGATTGATTGAGCCACAGGCTAAAAAGTCAAATCTTGCGACGACTAGTTCGATCACTTACAATCATTCAATCGTCGTGAAACTTGGCAGACAGACTCGCCCTCGCACACACTTCATTCTATCAAAATTTCAGCTCCCCCAAAAAAGGCTAGCTTATAGAATCGGGGACTAAACTTTTCGAATCTGGGAATCCCCTTTTCCGAAACGCAGCGTTGCCATTGGCCAGCGTTGCCATTGGCTGCAACAGAAACGGGCGCGCTGCATCATTAAACGGACGCTATGTTGTAAAATGAACGCGGACTATATATTTGTAGAGGTAACTGCTTCATAAGACGCATTATAGGATACTAGATGGATATAGTAAAAAACTTTGTTTTTACGGGCTGTATTTTATTTCCTCTTCCAGTCCCGTCTCTTTCCTTTCACTTCCCTTCCCTTCTCTTCCCTTCTCTTCCCTTCCCTTCTCTTATCTCCCTCCTCTTCCCTTCCCTTCCCTTCCCTTCCCTTCCATTCCCCTCTATGATCTGCTCTTCTATTTCTCTCCGATTCCCTACAGCATTCATCCGTTTTACTTTCCTTTACCCGTGGGCCCTACGTCGCTTGGTCGCGTTCTCGCCAGTAGCCTTTCTTTCATTCTCCCTCCCTTTCTCAAATTCTTCAGTGCCTTCCTACTTCTCGGTTTCCCTTTTCCCACTCCCCATGACTTCCTACCTCCACTTATCCCTACATCTTCCCTTTTCTCTCACTCCGATCCTTACATCCCTCTTCCCGCCATCTTTCTGTTACCTCTTCTTTACCAGAAATGGACCTGTCCATCTGTCTGCCTGTATCTCTCTGTCTCCCTGTCTCTGTCTCTCTGTCTCCCTGTCTCTCTACATCCCTGCCTCTCTGCCTCCCTGCCCTACCGCCCACTTATTCATTCAGGCGTCAGAGGTGACTGCAAAGGTCATACCGGTGAGGTCGTGGGGGCGAATGCCTCGAACATCCGAAGGTCCATGCATCTTCCATCTTCCCAACATCCACCATCTCTTCATCTCTTCACATTTCCACATCGATAAAATCCTACTATCAGGTGGCCAAGTATACATTAACAATTCAACGGTGGTAAAATATATCTTCATTAATCACCAATTACTAATTTTACTGCTATACAACTATTACCACTACTGCTTCAATAACTACAGCCGCCGCCGCCGCCGCCGCCGCCGCGGCCACCACCACCACCACAACCACCACTATCACTACTATCACTAGTACTATTACTACTACCGCTACTACATGTACCACCACCACTTCTAATACTACTGCTGCTAGTACTGTATACTGCTACCATTACTGCTACTACTACCACCACTACTGCTACTATTACTACTCTGACCACTACTGCTATTACTACAACTACTATCATCGCTACTATCAGTACTACTACGATTACTACTATATTACAACTATTACTAATACTGCGACTACTGCAACTACCATCACCACTTACCACTACTAACTACCAGTACTACTACTTCTGCTACCGCTACCACCACCACTATTGCTGCTGCTGTTGCTATTGCTGCAGCAACTGCTACAATAACAATAACTACTATTATTAAACTTACTATTCAAGTTTACTATTATTTTTACTGCTATTTACTTTAATTAAATCATCATCATCATCATCATCATCATCATCATCATCATCATCATCATCATCATCATCACCATCGTCATCATCATCATCGTCATCATCATCATCATCTGCATCTGCATCTGCATCTGCATCTGCATCTGCATCTGCATCATCATCATCATCATCATCATCATCATCATCATCATCATCATCATCATCATCATCATCATCATCATCATCATCATCATCATCATCATCATCATCATCATCATCATCATCATCATCATCATCATCATCATCATCATCATCATCATCATCATCATCATCATCATCATCATCATCATCGTCATCACATTTATTAATATCGACATAAACTTCTGATAACATTATCTCCGGCGCTTTAATGCTTAACAAAATGCGCAAGATAAATTTTCTGAGACACAGGCGTGTCTGCTACTTATTCAGAGCGAAATGATGGAGACGAGTTGATTGCGTGGAGCATTATTTTCTTTTTAAGTGACGGAGATAGAGGTTTAGGATGACAGTCAAGGTGCTTCGGAAGGAAGGAAGAAGGAGAAGGATAAGGAAAAGAACATGGAGGAAAAGGCTTCTGGAGATTTTGAAACGAAAAAAACCAAAAGACGATTATTAAAAATAGAAAGTTGATTACTCTTGAAAGGCAATCTGGCAGGTAGATAGACAGACGGACAGAGAGGCAGATACGCAGACAGACAGGCAGACAGAGAGATATAAGACTTACAGGCAGGGAGATAGGCAGGCAGACAAACAGGCAGTCAGACAGACATGCAGTCAGAGAGACAGGCAGGCAGAACGACAGAGAGACAGAGAGGCAGATAGGCAGACACAGACATTCACCCATGCAGTCAGGCAGGCAGACAGACAGACACAGGGGCAGACATACAGAGAGGTAGGTATGCACACATGCACGCAGATAGACAGACAGACACTGCTGTTCTCGGGTGGTGCCAGACTCATTCCTGGGCAAAGGGTGAGGGCGACCATAATCGTCTTCGTCATGACAACATCGTCGTTAAAAAGAAGACTAGGAACCACGCAGACAAGCAGACATACTGACACAGAGACATAGACAGACACGCAAAGAGATACACATACATATAGTCTTCTTTTGACTACCCTCTGGACAGCCCCTCTGGCTCGACGCAGCGCTCGTGAATAAGCTGGTGCCCTGCCTTCAAGACTGACGCTTTAGAAATATTTGGAGATTACGATTAAGATGTACACAGGCAGACAAACAAACACAATAGTAGGCATACATAGACAGAGAAACAAGCACACTAGCAGGCATACACGTAGACATACAAACAAACAGACACAATGGTGGGCGTATGATTGCCTATTGCTAGACAATTAATAGCCATAGAGTTAGACATGGCACCACTGCAACGCGTGCAGATGGTTTGTTTTTTCGTGACAAAACCCTAAGAAGAATGATTGGCGTCCATTGGATGCGTGTTTTGCGGTTTCAGACACGATATGAATATGAATATGTACGCGACTACGGACATTAATACGAACATAAATATGAATATAACTCCATATAAAAAACAAAAACACCGCATTATCTAGAGAACTACAAGAAGCATCTATGGTATATTATGTATGTACGTATGTACATGTATGTATGTATGTATGTATGTATGTATGTATGTATGTATGTATGTATGTATATGTATACATATACAGGGTATGTTACATATAATACGTATACATGTTACATGTATATAGGCTGTATCACATAATTATATGTATAGAGGGAATTTATTTATTTATTTATTTATTTATTTATTAAGGTCACTTGTTATAGCGCCCCTTCAAGATTCCTATTCAGAGGCGCTCCCGACTACAGCGCGGACACTGAATCGGAGTTTCACGCCGAAGCGCATGAGCAATTGCGAGTGAAGGACTTGCCCAGGGTCCCTACGCCGCGGCTTGAGGTGGATTCGAACCCGCAACCCTCAGGCTGCAAGGCACCGAACATACCCCTACACCACCGCGCCCCACAATAATATATAAAGGGAATTATATAGTTAATTGGGTAGGTGTTCAAGGACACTGGGTCATAACAAATCGTAATCGTAATCTCCAAACTTCTAAAGCGCCACTCAAAAGCCAAGCGCAGGGCACCAGAGTATTCACGAGCGCTGCGTTTAGTCGGAAGTGTTGTCCGAGATAGTAGTCTGAAGGAGGTCCGAGTCCGGTTTCTAGAGGATCAGAGGGGTTGATGATTAGCGTCGCCCTCCTCCTTTTCTAGGCTTGCGACTGGCACTACCACAGGTAAGGAAGTGGCGGAGTATATATATATATGTTATAACTAATGATGTATTCACTTTATATATATATATATATATATATATATATAATGTAATGGTAGTACTTATCTAGAATTATGCAGTTTTTATTGGGTTCATTATTATGTCCATATTCACATTAATGTTCGTATTATTGTTCATAATTATAGGCTCATATTTATACTCATGTTGTTTTGGCAAAATTAGTTTCTGCGTTTGATAGACATTCTTCAGAAACAAGTCGAGACATGCCGAGTTCTCTAAAGTGCACAAAAGCAACATTAGTAGTTCCTCCTGTTAGATACTACACCAAAGAGGTTACTTATATATATATATAGGATTTTTCTGTAGAGGAATTAGGCAACATTAGATTTGACCCCTTCTTTTCGTTCCCCAGGCCAGGACAGCCATTGCTCAACGCCGCGCCTTTGCAACTGTGGGTCCTTCTTCGTGGAATAACCTTCCCACACAAATTCGGGGTTAGATTTTGGGCGGGTGGTTTATCCACTTCGGTCCGTTGCTTGAAAACTTTTCTCTTTCCTCGGAATGCTCACGCTGTGAGCGACTCTGAATAGTCACTATGACTTGAGGCGCTTTATAAATGTCCAGATATAATACAATATCATCTTTTGATACCATTGGGCCCTCCCTATGGAATACCCACCCCTCCTCTCTACGAGTTACTTTTCTTGATGGGTCTGTTTCCACATCCTTCTCCCTCTTCAAAACCTTCTTCTTCTCTAGGGGTTCTTGAACGGGATGCGCTACTGAATGGCCAGTTGGCCACTGCTGTGAGCGGCGCTATATAAATTTATAAATACAATACAATACAAGCTAGAAGCACCTCTGAGTAGTAACTACTGCTGTAACAGGCATGTGTTCGCGTGTTATAAATGTGCAGATACAAAGAATAAAGAAGAAGAATTATATTTATTTTATACTTACAATACAATACAATACAACTGGCGATATATATATATGTATACTAAATCAAAGAGGTGACCAATAGGGGTGGCCTATGAGGTGACCGATAGGGGTGGCCTATAAGGGTGACTTGGTTTCCTGACATGTTTTCCATACCTCAAAGTCGACATTAGTCATCGCGCTGTCCTCATCCATCAAAGTCGTGACTACTGCTCCGCTCGACGTCGCCCGGCAGACTGTATTCGCTGACCGCCGGAAGTTCTTCTCAGTGCCGAGGTTTTCCAGGTCTGCTTTGGCGTCGGCGAATTTCCCGTCGTCCAGTTCGTTTCCGGAGTTTTTCTTGCGGTGACTACGTTTTCTTGCCAGACAGATAATCGCCACGATGATGGCAATTGCCAGAAGGATCGTGGCAAGGGCAATTACGAGGACGATTGCCAGGTCCTCGCTTGCCAGCAGAGCGTACATCTGATCTGAGCGCGGGAACAGAACGCCTCCCTGTCTGATCCTTATGACGAGGTGTGCGTGATCGGATAACGAATGATCCCCGGCGTCACTGACCTTGACCTCTAGAATGAACTCCGTGACCTCGGATGTGGTCAAGTCTCTGTTTACCATCACGTCCCCTGTTTCCGGTTCGATACGGAAATAACCTTCGTCGTTTCCATTCGTGACCTTGAAGTGGAGCCTCGCGTTGAGACCGGTGTCAAGGTCATACGCCTTGACCCGAGCGATGACGTAGCCAGCGGGAGACTGGCTCGAAACGAAGACGAGGTTGTCGTCACCGTTTGGAAACTCGAAGACTGGTTTGTGATCGTTGACGTCGCTGACGTAGACCTTGACGCTTGCCGTCACGGTGCTGAGCGGCTCAGAGTCGAGAGGAGTGGCCCCGACCAGGAGTTCGTAGCTCGACTGTTCCTCGCGGTCCAGGCTCTCGACGAGGCTGATCAGGCCGGAAGTCGAGTCGATCTGGAACAGCCTGAAGGTCGTGTCGACGTGATCGAGGAAGTAGAAGATCCGGTTCAGCGGATGCGTGTCACGGTCCACTGCGGTTACGATGCCGACCTCCGTTCCGGGTGACTGGTTCTCTTCGACGATGAACGTGTACTGCGTCTGCTGGAAGACAGGAACCTCATCGTCAAGGTCACGCACCGTGACGTAGACGATGGCGTCAGCTGACCGCGGCGGACTTCCGGCGTCCGACGCGACAACGCCAATCTCGTAGGACGACGAGTTCTCGTAGTCGAACGAGATCTTGGACGTGATGACGCCGGTCGACGAGTCGATGTCAAAGACGTGACGGGCGTCAGCGTCAAGGGTGTACGTGACTTGGCCGTTGGGTCCTGAGTCGCGGTCGTTGGCGGCCACCCGCGTGATGGTCGCCCCCATGGGACTGTTTTCATCGACGACGGCGCGGTAGGATTCCTGGAGGAAGACGGGCGAGTGGTCATTGCGGTCCGTGACCTTGACCTGGATCTGGAGGGTCGAGGTCCTCGACGGAAGGCCGTTGTCGCGGCACGTGATGCTGAATGCGTACTCGTCGCGTACCTCACGGTCGAAGCGGGCCAAGGTCACGACCTTGAACTCCGTCGGGTACATCTGGCGCAGTTCGAAGAGATTGCTGTCGAGTATGTAGCAGTGGAATTTTCCGTTGACACCGCTGTCCTTGTCGTCGACGGTCACGTGCGCCACGAAGGCGCCTACGTCAGAGCCCTCGATGACCTCTGGCTGGTGACGTCGACGGTGGTCGTTGTTGTTCTGCGCAAGCGCGTTGACCCGAATACTGGGGTCGTTGTCGTTGATGTCGTCCAATCGGACGACGACCAGGGCCTGTGACGTCAGCTGCACGCCGTCTGCTCGGTCGCAGGCCGTGACGTAGATCACGTAGACCGCCTGCGTCTCATAGTCAAGGCCACTCTTCGTGTAGATCGTGCCCTTGTCTGGGTCGATGCCGAACACCCGGTCGTAGGAGCGTAGGGTGTCAGAGGTGAAGTTGTAAGTGACGACGCCGTTTGGACCGAGGT
>JACEVL010000798.1:1110000-1130000 GCA_020284085.1 Aporrectodea caliginosa | reverse complement strand
CTAGTTAAGTGTTGTTAGTTAAGCCAGTTATTCTCATTTTTTTCTGACAATGCTATTTGTGTAGACTATACTCAACTGTCATCCCTCTGCTAACATGGTAAACGGGTATCCCTAACTTAGCGGGACTTCAGTCCCTTCTGGGAACCCGATTGTTTCCCTTAAATGTTAATAAGATAATCATGTGATCTGTCTGTTTTAATTTCCAAACTTATGATCGTTGATTATGATTATTCTGGATGACTACTTGTAAACTATTCTATGGAAACAATAAAAGGATTGATATATATATATATATATATATATATATATATACAGAGAGAGAGAGAGAGAGAGAGAGACAGACAGACAGACAGACAGACAGACAGACAGACAGACAGACAGACAGACAGACAGACAGACAGACAGACAGACAGACAGACAGACAGACAGACAGACAGATACAACGACAGGCAGAGACAGACAGAGACAGACAGAGACTCAGACAGCCAGATACAGCCAGACAGAGACAGACAGAGGGAGGAAGGACCTGAGAAAGGGAGGGTAAGAGTGAGTGAAGGAGGAAACTGGAGACGGCTAATACACGGCTGCCAAGAAGAAACAAGAAACAACCGGCAGCCTTGGCAATCAATGGACTTCTGAAGAAACATTCATGCACAGACGTCTCACATCTTCCATGACGTTCAGTGGCAATTCTCTTGGCTGCATTCCTGTGCATTAGCTTTTCCACAGACGTCCATCTTTTGACCAGACATTTAATTAGGGACCGTTGTCTCTCGTTTGCCACCAAATGGTGCAAAGGACGCTGGGTGGTTGAGCGGAGGAGGGAGAGCGGTCGGTCGCAGGCAGAAAGGGACAATCGCACCGAGCGCAATAAGAATTAGAAACAATATTACTGCTTATGGATTTTTCCCAGATGGTCATTGGTTTTTGCTGGGTCATCGGTAAATGCGTTAATAATAGCGGTGCGGTGGAAGTTTTTAGACTAGATTCGATTAGACTTTGCGTACGTTATTATTATTGTTGTTATTGTTATTGTTGTTATTGTTATTGTTGTTATTGTTATTGTTGTTATTATTGTTGTTATTATTGTTGTTATTGTTATTGTTGTTATTGTTATATTGTTGTTATTGTTATTGTTGTTATTGTTATATTGTTGTTATTGTTATTGTTGTTGTTACAATAACTGGACTCATGGTTTCAATAAATGACGATTGATCCTGATAATCCTGATTGATAAAATAAAACAGAATCGTCCGTCTGCTTAACTTATAGAGCGAAGATCAAACTTAAAAGCGGTTTTTAATCATTTTTTAACAGATCTCACTGTTCGTATTATTATTATTATTATTATTATTATTATTATTATTATTATTATTATTATCATCATCATCATCATCATCATCATCATCATCATCATCATCATCATCATCATCATCATCATCATCATCATCATCATCATCATCATCATCATCATCATCGTCATTCTTATTCGTAATATTATTATAATTATTATTATTATTATTACTATAATTATTATGCATATTATTATTATTATCATCATCATCAACAACAGCAACATCATCATCGTTTTTATTTAACTTCATTTGCACATCAGTGTTTCTCTGCGATGCGTTTTACCGGCGTCGACGCTGAAATGACACGGCGGCATAGCGATGGATGAGGGTGGGAGGTGGTGGCCTCTGGCGGAGGGAAGAGGCAGGGTGTGTGGGTGGAGAGACGTGGGGGAAAGGGCTGCGTGTCGTCGAGTGTTTGTTGGCGGCTGAGGTGGGCTGAAGGGAGAAGACCAGTGACAAGTCATCAACAGCAAGATCATCATCATCGTTTGCAGTAGCAGTAGTAGAAGGAGGAGGAGACAGAAAAGGAGGTGGAGTAGTGTTGTTTTCGTTAACTAAAACGAAAACCTTCGTTAACGAAAACAAAAGGTTATAGTTAACTAAAACGAAAACTAGAGGAGAAACGATAACGAAATAAAAACTAAAACTAAGCCAGTCGAAACTAATAATAACGAAAACACATAACGAAAACCAAAACGAAAACACATAACGAAAACCTAGCGTCTTAGGATATTCAATGTTTTTGGATATGCGCGTTTTGTTCGGTAATCTTCCGACCTTTGGAATTTTATAAGATGTCCGAACTAAATTTAGGTGGTAAACGTAAAACTAGTGGTGTATTGGACTGTTTTAAGTATCGATTAGAAACAGATTGTAGCGAGTGAATCCTTTTTGGTGCTAAAAGCTGTAGGCTATATGCGGAGAAAATATTGCCAGAATCAGCGAAATAACTAAAACTAATAATAACTAAAACCCCTAGCATGTGAAACTAATAATAACTAAAACTAAAACTTGGCGAAATAACTAAAACTTATAATAACTAAAACACCTAGCATGTAAAACTAATAATAACTAAAACTAAAACTTGGCGAAATAACTAAAACTAATAATAACTAAAACCCCTAGCATGTGAAACTAATAATAACTAAAACTAAAACTTGGCGAAATAACTAAAACTTATAATAACTAAAACACCTAGCATGTAAAACTAATAATAACTAAAACTAAAACTCAAGGCAAAACTAAAACAACACTAAGGTGGAGGAGGAGTTGGAAGAAATTAGATAGGAGATGGCAAGAAGTTTAGAAGGAGAAGGAAGAGGAACATTAAGAGAAAATGATCAAGGAAATGGAAGGAGAAGGAAGAGGAAAAGGATGAGGATGAAAGGAGGAAGAGAAGGAGATGGTAAAGGAGTATGGAAGGAGAAGGAAGAGGAGGAAGAGGAAAAGGAGGAGATATGATAAAGGAAACGGCAGGAGAAGGAAGAGGAAAAGGATTAGGAGGAAAGAAGAAGGAAAAAGAAGGAGATGGTAAAGGAGTAGGGGAGGAGAAGAAATAGAAGGAAAACAAGTGGGCGGAATAGGAGGAGGTGCTAAAGGAGACGAAGAAGGAAGAGAAGGAAGAAGGGGAAGAACCATAGAGAGGATTAGAAAGCGGAGGGTGATGGAAAGAAAGGTGGAGGAGGGGCAGCCAATTGGGACGCCTTAGTAGACCTACACTGACGACACTCTGGGTTATCTAGCTCTGCTAGAGAATGAGCACATCGACTGTACATTGTTGGTGGGAGGAGCAGGCTGAGAAAATGAAGTCAGTAACATTGCATAGCAATGGCTGCCAAGGGACTTCTTATCTTCCTCTTCTAATTCATTTATAGTTCCTGTAATTTACGCACGCATGCACGCACAAACACAAAAACACACATACATATATAATTACATAGTTATGCATAATAGAATAAGGGCAGTCCCTTAAGCTATAGCCCTGAGGCAGCCATGGGTATTAAGTGTTAGCAACTTCATTTTCTTAACCTCTGCATATATGAGGACGGGTGACCAGTCATCTCCCTCGCTGGTGATATTTTGAACCCCGACCTCTCGATTGACAGTCCAGCACGCTAACCACTACATTATTGAGCACCCCAATAAGCATATATAATATATTATGCATTCACACATTGATATGCATATTTTCTTCTATATGTTTATATTACACATAATGAGAATTATTTTGTTTACACACATTCTCATGAATATATGAATATACAATGTGTCCTGAAAAAAGGGACCCATTTTGGTAATATGAAAATAAACTAGTAAATGTTCATCGATTTTTAAAATTCCAAGACCATTTTAATCCTGACATAATTTCCTAAATACTGGCTAAAGTATAAAAGTTTTTGTTATTTAATAATGACGTCATAATGACGTCATTCTCATCAAAATTTAAGTGTCAAGGACGGCACAAAAAATCTTTCTGAAATTTTCAATATTATTTTAAACTGTCACTTATCAATTATAAATTTTAGTTTAATTTCATTTTTATATTTGAATAATATTAGACTACAAGGCGTGCTCAAAGTGTCCGCCTTCGGCCTCAACACAACTTGTTAACACAACAAATTAAGCAATTCGCCATAGCCTAAACACCACGGTATGTGCATCAGAAAAAGTTATAAGCAGCATTATAGATGGCTAAATTCCTGTAAATTTATTTTCTTCTACGTAAAAAAATCAGTTTGATCGCAGTGTAGGCCTATAGGCCTACTTGTAATCGCAAATGTAATCCTAATTTATAGATTTCTTTAGCGACCAAAAAAGCTAAGTCACGGGAACCAGCTTATTCACAGGTGCTCAGTCAAAAAAATGTAGCCTATATAAAAAATCGATTTGCAGAGGGTCAAGATCGAAAGGATCAGGCAAGCAGACATTCGGCTGCGGTGTTTGGTGCATGGGTGGTGGTAATAGAAATGAAGCGATTCGGGAGGCAATTGGAAGAGAAGATTTAAAGATAGCCTAAGATTTGATTTTGTGAAAGAGCAGTGCTTTAAGTTTTCAGTGAGAGACCTATAATAGCCTCTATGGGATATAATGGATTAATATTACCTTAGGAAACCCACAAAATTCAATACAATGTTGCCTTGGTAAACCTAATTCTAATATCGTATTAATTTTATCCATAATGCTCCAATAAAGCTATTTAGACTAATAAGTCAGGCCAGGGCAGTCTTCTTTCTCAGGCAACGTTTATAAAGTGTCCCAATCCCCAATGGGTGGGCCCCCAAAATAAAACCTGCGTAGGGCCCCAGATATCCTTGGGACGGGCCTGAACACAAGCTTCAAGACGAGCGCGCCTTTGGCCAATGGCAGCATCGATAACCAGCTGATCAAATTCATCCCAGGCATTAACAATACGCGCACGGAGTTCTTCAATGTCTCTGATCGTTGTCCTGTAAACCTTCTCTTGCATTAGTCCCCAAATCTTGTAATCAACGGGTTTTAAGTCCGGGCTGTTTGGCGGCCAAAGATTAGGAGGTATGAAATCCGGAGTTTCCTTTGTCAGCAGTTCAACAGTTTCACGAGCTCGGTGAGCTGGAGCACCATCTTGTTGAAATGTGTAATAATCCGAATATTCGCGGATATCAGGCAACAACTTTTCCAACAGCAAACAATCCCGGTAATAAGCTCCATTTATTTTCACCTCTGGTTCTATGTAATGTTTGTTCTTCCGTACAAATTTTATAACAATTTTGTCTTCGTGGCTGAACGTCATTTTCTAACCGCGTTGTTTTTACAATTTGCTATTTCAAGACGTCATTATGACGTAATTTTTTAACTGGGCCGTTCATAAATTATAAATTTGTTGATAATTATGTCAGGATTAAAAAGGTCTTGGAATTTTAAAAATCGATGAACATTTACTAGTTTTTTTTCGTATTACCATAAGGGGTCCCTTTTTTCAGGACACAGTGTATATATAAACATTTTATACCCGTACTGTGACCTACATATATAATTATATATTTATGTATAATTAAATATATATAGTTTAATCATATGAGGCCAATTTCTAACTATCGACTGTTGACAGAGGTCTATAAATATCCGTTATAAATATCCAAAGTCGAAAGACGTTGGCTGTTGTATGACATGTAATCCTCCCTCTGCCTAAGTTCGTTTCTATGAAATTGACCCCGCATGACCTTACGTCATTGGATCGTTTCTGCGAACGCCTCCTGCCATCTTACACGAACAAATTGCCAATAGCAATTGCCATAGCATCCAGACGAACTGTGGGGGGGGGGGCGGGCGTCGTTTGGCCACACTCATGCTGAAACAGTGTCTGATGGGATGAGAACATTTTGCGGATGACCAATTGTAATTGTACTTGAAATTGTAATTGTAATTGTTGTTGCTATTTTTTGTCATTGTTATTGTAATTGGTGTAATTGCTATTTCAATTGTAAATGTTATTGTAATTGTAATTGTTATTGTTATTGTAATTGTTGTTGTAATTGTAATTGTAATTTTAATTGTAGTTGTCATTGTCATTGTAATTGTCAGACAGAGTTGTGATGTAGTGCGTTGATTGTGTGGTAGCGGCGTGGGTGGTAGAGGTGGTGGTGGCGTGGGTGGTGGTGGTGGTGGCAGCGGTTGTGATGGCAGCGTGGGTGGTGGAGGTGGTGGCGGCGTGGGTGATGTTTGCGCTGTTGATAGTGTGGAGGGAAGGCAGTGATGGTAGCGTCGATGTAGATAGTGTTGGTGAAATTGTTTCGAATGGTGATTGTGATGGGTGGGGGAGGTGGGCTGTTGGTAATGACAACGGCGACGATCAGAATGGAGTGGTGATGGGGTGGTGGAGGTGGTACGAGGGTGGAAGAGGGAGGGTGGTGGTGAGGAGGGCGAGAGTGACAGTCGATGATTTGTTACACGATGAGAGGCGACATGTGAGGTCTTCTCGGGTGGATTGGAGCCAATGTCATCGCAAGAACTGTTTGCTCTCTGACGGTATTTGCTCTCTCTCGGCTTCAGCCGCTGATCGACGGATGGATGGATGGATGGATGGATGGATGGAAGGAAGGATGGATGGATGGATGGAAGGAAGGATGGGAGAGAGGGAGGGAGGGAGGGATGGAAGGAAGGTGGGAGGGATGGATGGATGGATGGATGGAAGAATGGGTGGAAGGAAGGAAGAAAGAAAGGAAGAAAGGCTGGTTGGATTGATGGATGGAAAAGAGATAGTCAGGATGATTGGATGGATGGATGGAACGATGGGTGGATGGAAGGAATATAGGAAGAATGGATGGGTGGGTGGATGAATAGATTAGGGACAGATAGGTGAATAGATGGATAGATGGAAGGAAGGAAGGACGGATAGATGGATGAATGGATGGTAGGATGGATGGATGGATGGATGGATGGATGGATGGATGGATGGAAGGATGGATGGAAGGATGGATGGATGGATGGATGGATGGATGAATGGATGGATGAATGGATGGATGGTTGGATGGATGGATAAATGGAAGAAAGGAAGATATGAAGGTTGGATGGACGAACGGATCGTTGGACGGAAGGACGGCTATACATAGACGAAACTCGGAGTCTTCATTTGCCAGAGTGAATGGAAAATAACGTCGTCAGATGACTCTGATCGCCATCTCATTGCTTCCTTCATATAGCTCCAGCATATTTCGCTTCCGTCGTCGACCGATGAATGTTTTTACATGTGGGCTGACTGCGGGGGAGGAGGATTCAATGTCAAAGATGGCAGATCCATTTGGCTCTCTCAGTCTTTCCTGTCTCTCTGCATCGATACATTTGCTCTTCATATACATGTATATGTAGTATTATTATGTACATACATATATTATATACATATAAGTGCTATATTTAACATCTGGCTTGACAAATGGCAAGCAGACGGACGGACAGACAGACAAACAGACGGGCAAGAAGACAGACAGACAGACAGACAGACAGACAGACAGGTAAGCAGACAGGGAGACAGGCAGGCAGATAGACTGACAGGCAGTCAGGCAGACAACCAGACAAGTAGGCAAGCAAGCAGGTAAACAGACAAACAGGCAGAGAGACAGACAGACAGGCAGGCAGACAGCCAGACAGGCAGACAGACAAGCAGAGAGACAAGCAGACAGACAGACGGCCAGATATACAGAGGGTATGATGGTTGGATGGATAGCTTGCTACAGAGATACAAAGATACATGAATGCATGCATAGACACGTACATACATACAGACATAAAAGTGTATTATATACTTGCACACCACATAATATAACAATGATGTGTGTATACATACACTGTATATGATGGCTGTGTGTTGACTCTGAGGCGACGAAAGCTTTGCGTATGTTCTGTTGAAACCCTTTGTTGCAAGCGATGGATGGATGGATGAACGTGTCTGCTTCCATTCAATGAATCTCTGGTCATAGCGGACACTGTCGTCATAGAAATGCTAACACAACACATCGGCTGTGGTCTCAAATTGCCAGACACTGAATGTATAGGGATCGTTTCCGTCATCGCCGAATTTACTTAGCGCCAAACGAAACTATAGTCGTTGGAACCTGTTTCTTTGCAGTAGCTTAGTCGATGATAAAATCAATGAGGTAGGTTATTGCATTGTAGTCGTAAATTAATACAGTGCCACTTCATAGATGCTTCAGAGTTTGAGGGATGGTTGGGTGGGTGGGTGGGTCGGTGAGAGAAAGAAAGAAAGATACAGACAGACAGAGACACAGAGAGAAACAGAAACAGGCAGAGACAAACAAAAACAGCCACAGTCAGAGACAGATGGAGACAGAGACAGAAACAGAGACAGAGAGTGTCAGACAGACGCGATGACAACGATAGAAACGGAAACAGACGCAGACAGACAGAGACAGAGACAGAGACAAGGACAGAGACAGACACATACAGACGGAGACAGAGACCGAGACAGGGAGAGAGACCGACACAGACAGAGAGAGAGACAGACACACACAGACGGTGACAGAGACCGAGACAGAGAGAGAGAGACCGACACAGACAGAGAGAGACAGAGACAGGCAGAGAGAAAGATACAGATACAGAAAAAGACACACAGACGCAGAGACAGTGACAGAGACAGACATATAGAAGCAGAGACAGAGATACACAGACAGGCAGACAACGGAGAGACGAAACCACAAAAAATGAAACTGAAACACATAAAAGACGAAACGTTCGTCGTATTCGGACCATGTTCCTGTTATGTGTGTATGTAATCGCTCATTTATACAGCCCCTTAATGCTGCTGTCTAGGGCTTTTCTCCACATTCTGCATCTTCTATTGTTAATGGCTACATCGGGGTTTCTATTATTATTATTATTATTGTCCTGCGCAAGTCTGTAAAAATGCGCGACGCCGTGGTCACGAAAGGGATAATGCGCGCAGCGTTGTCTAACAGCAGGACACTGCTTTTGTGACCCATGGACAGGCTGTATTGTCTGGTGTGACTAGAGATAGGCAAGTCTAGAGGAGTCACACTGGTCACATGTCGTAAAAGCTCACAAATTTAGTCTCCTTTGTTAAAGCTGGACTACAAGTAGAAAGCGCTTCCATTAATCAAACGAATGAATTATTTAATTAATCAATCAATCAATCAATCAGACAGTCATGTTGATTGATTAATCAGTTAATAAATTAATAAATAGTCTAATAGGAGAAAATACGCGAGAGATCAGAGAAGGGAAAAAGACGGATTGGCAGACAGACAGTCGGTTTCAGGCAGACATACAGACAGATAGACAGACAGACAGAGAGATAGTCAGACAGACAGGCAGACAGACAGGCAGGCAGACAGACAGACAAGCAGATAGACAGGCAGACAGGCAGTCAGACAGAGAGGAAGATAAACACTCACACAACATTACATGGGCAAAGAAACAGACAGACAGACAAACAGATGGACGGACGAATGCACAGATTAATATCCAGACAGATAAGCAGACGAACAGACAGACAGACAGACACACAGAGTCATGTGGATACAACCAAGTATACTCCAGACGCACTGTGTCCTCTCCTCTATTGACACGAGACAATGCTCTCTGTCCATCGCTCACACAAGCATTGTCCTCTCATTAAACAACGCCAAGCACATTAGTCCTTCCGCTACCACGGCGTCGAGCATTTTCACAGACTGCGCAGAACAAAACGTTTATAATAGCGCTAGAGAAAAGAATCAGTAATGACACTGCTCTCATCTACATGTGTAGTCGTCGTTGTCAATGGACAGATCGCTGGCGTTTGTATAGCGCCATTATGACGATTGGACTGTTAACCAATTTGCCGATCTAATGCGCTTCCATTCGCCGTGTTTATAGGTGGCGCCACGCGAAGCGGGTCACATTAGTCGGCCATTGTGGGAACATTTGTCTCCGAAATCGGGCGCACTTCCTTCCGGAATATTCCGTTCACTGGCCTGGCTATGTTCCACCGGATCAATCCAAACGAGTGAATGGTCTCGATCGTAAATCCCCCACCCGCCCATCCCCCGGTCGATCGGTATCGTACGCGGGCTGTAAGTCACATGAAGGGGTAAGGTTTGGGTATATTTTTGGGGTATATCGATTTCGTAGGCAAGGCAGGGTAGGTTAAGGCAATGGAAGGGAAGGCAAGAGAAGGCAAGAGAAGGCAATGGAAGGGAAGGTAAGGCGGTGCAAGGCAAGGCAAGGCAAGAGAAGGCAATAGAAGGCAAGGCAAGGCAAGAGAAGGCAATGGAAGGAAAGGCAAGGCGGGGCAAGGCAAGGCAAGACAAGAGAAGGCAATGGAAGGGAAGGCAAGGCGGGGCAAGGCAAGGCAATGTAAGGCAAGGCAAGAGAAGGCAATGGAAGGGAAGACAAGGCAATGTAAGGCAAGGCAAGGCAAGAGAAGGCAATGAAAGAGAAGGCAAGGCAGGGCAAGGCAATGTAAGGCAAGGCAATGTAAGGCAAGGCAAGAGACGGCAATGGAAGGAAAGGCAAGGCGGGGCAAGGCTAGGGAAGAAAATGTAAGACAAGGCAAGATAATGCAATGGAAGAGAAGGGAAGGCAAGGTAAAAGAAAGCAAGGCAAGGCAAGATAAGATTAGGCAAGTCAATGGAATGGAAGGCAATGCAAGGCAATGTGAGGCAAGAGGAGGCAAGGACAGCATGGCTAGGCAGGGTAAGGGTAAGCAAGAGAAGGAAACGGATTAAGGGAAGCAAGGCAGGGAGAGGCTATAGCCAAGGCGAGGCAATGCAGGAGAAGGCAAAAGAAGCAAGGCAAGACAAGACAGAGGAAACAGGGCGAGGCAGGCGAGGCAAGACAAGGCGAGGCCAGAATGGGCGGTCATTGTGAGCAGCCGCGACTGATGATGAACAGTTATTAGGGTAAGAGTTCAACCGCCGGTCATCAACGCAGCGTCAACGTTGACGGTGCAAATGAGCCACAAAAGCTGCTACTGCTGCTACTGCTGCTGCTGCTGCTGTGCATCCACAGACGATGGGGATGAGGAGCTGCCATCGGCCATCATCAGCATCCGCTCCTCCAAGGACATCTCTGCAGCCATAGTCATCATCAGAACGATCATCTGCCGCAGCAGCAGCAGCTAAAGATGCGGGCATCATCATCTCTCGATCCAACTGATGTTAACGACCACAGGGGTAAAATCGATGCGGCCGAATTTTCCCACTTTTATATGTGGCATTTTATTGTTAATTTATTATTTATTATTGATGATTTATCGCGTATTACTATGCTTTAGTATACCCTCTCAAAGCCCTACCTGCACCTCACCGTGGTAAGAGGGTGAACAGCCAAGTTGGGGATAGCCTGGTGGGGCTATACCATCAGTGGTGAAGACCTTGGTCGAAGAACCACCTTGGGCGTTTCGCGAGGTGGGAAGGCTCACCAGGAACCCTGAAACAGCTGGTCAACGCAGGAGGCAGGTGTTGGAAGGACACCTCAGACCGGAAGAGGCCAGAATGGCCCAACGATCTCCTTACCCTACCAGGAGAGGACTGGTCACCGCCTGGCAAGAGACCAAGAAACTCTAACAAAATGAACTCGCAAGAGACCGACCGAAATGGAGAAGTTTTGTTAGAGCCTCATCGTCAGCGAATACTTGACGGAGGAGAAAGAAAGAAAGACTATGCTTTATTATATAATCAATCATTGTTTATTTATTGTATTCATTTATTTGTAATTTTTTTCATATATTTTAGTATCCATTTATTGTGATTTATTGTTTATTTATTATATAATTATTGTTCGTATAATTATTGTATATTTAACGAAAGCTTCTTGCTGCCACCGTTTTCCCATAAGCCTCTTGTACTTCTCATAATGCACCGCGGGCTTACTCCCATAATTCTCTTGTGTTTCTCACGGAAGATACCGCTTTTCCTCCATCTGATAATATTTCCGACAGTTCAATGTTCTTGTTTACCATAAAGCGATTGGAATATTGATATATTTGAACTGTTTCCAGTTTTCTAGTCGTTATTTCCCTACAGAATTATCCCCATCCACCTGCCATATCCAATAATTCACTTCTGTTTTCTCTGACAAGAACTGCATGTCCAACTATTATGCCAATCCTAAATTAGGTATCTCTAATCGAGCCAAATTTTCGGACGGTCTGTCTCTATGTCTCTCTCTCTCTTAATCTATCTATCTGTCTGTCTGTTTGTCTGTCCGGCTGTCTATCTATATTCTGTCTGTCTGTCGATCGGTCTGCATATCTCTATCTATCTATCTATCTATCTATCTATCTATCTATCTATCTATCTATCTATCTATCTATCTATCTATCTATCTATCTATCTATCTATCTATCTATCTATCTATCTATCTATCTATCTATCTATCTATCTATCTATCTATCTATCTATCTATCTATCTATCTATCTATCTATCTATCTATCTATCTATCTATCTATCTATCTATCTATCTATCTATCTATCTATATCTATCTATCTATCTATCTATCTATCTATCTATCTATCTATCTATCTATCTATCTATCGATCCATCCATCCATCCATCCATCCATCCACCAATCTATCTCTAACACCGTATCTCTCTGTCTTTCTCTGTCTTTCTCTGTCTGACTTTTTCTAGTTTACAAACTATCAGTTTTTCTCTGTCTCTGTTAATCTTTATCCCCGTGGCTGTCTTCTCCATACGACTCAAGATAGATTAAGCCTATGACGAAAAGGTCAAGCCAGTAGGTAAAGGTTAAGCCTATATCTAAAGATTAAACCTATATAGCTAATGGTTGAACCTTTAGCTAAAGGTTAAGCCTGTAACTAAAGATTAAACCTACAACTAATGTCTGAACCTGTAACTAAAGGTTAAAGATATAGCTTGTGATTAAAGCTATAACTGTGGGTTCAACCTTTAACTAAAGAATAATCCCGTAACTAAAGATTAAACCTATAACTTAAGTCTGAACTTGTATCTAAAGGTTAAAGATATATAGCTTAAGATTAAAGCTATAACTGTTGGTTGAACCTTTAACTAAAGGTTAAGCCTGTAACTAAAGATTAAACCTATAACCAACGGTTAATCCTGTAACTACAGGTTATGCACAAACTGTCGCCTGTAGGCCCTATAACAGCCAAAAACCATCGACCTTCAGTTGAGTTTTTAACGTTGCAAATTTACGGTCATCTTCGCGGCTTCTCATAAGAAATTTCCCTCGGGTGTTGCCGATCAAATTCCGAATTTGTTTTTGGAGCCCATAAGGAAAGTTTGCGCAGCTTTTCTCATTCTACAATGACGCAACAACAAACCTATTCAAAATTGCAAGGGCGCATTTTGGTTTCGAAGTTTAAGGGGAGTTTTAGCATTCGCAATATGTATGTATGTATGTATGTATGTATGTATGTATGTATGTATGTATGTATGTATGTATGTATGTATGTATGTATGTATGTATGTACGACTGTACGTGTATGTATGTATGCATTCGTGCATGTATATATGTATGAGTGTATGTTTGCATGTATGTATGTATATGTGTATGTAAACTATGTATGTATGCATGTATTTATGTATTTGGGATTTTATAGAGTGGATGAATTTTTTTCCTCCTCTCAAAATCCCTGAACATTGCTACGAAAGTGTAATCTGTAATCGAAGTTACCATACATAAATACATACATCCACAAAATACCCGCATACACACATATGTATACACACATACATCCAGAAAAATACCCGCATACACATATGTATACACACATACATCCACAAGAATAACCTCATACACACATATGTATACACACATACATCCACAAAAATAACCTCATACACACATATGTATACACACATACATCCACAAACATACACAAATACATATCCATGTATATGCAGTCCATCCACTACTATTCAAATGAGACGCCTCATAATTATCTTCCCACGTCTAACATTATGTTTATTATACCTTCTTTTTCCATCCCTATACTACCATACCGTGTGTCCGTGTCTTGTCCACAATGCAATACCATACCATTTACAGGGCATTACCTTATTCATTCATTCATAAATTGATATAGCGCCCTTCCAGAGGACTACTCAGAGGTCTCCGATACATACCTTACATGTAGCTTGTCTCGTTTGTTGGTGTATACTGTAATGCAATACAATGCAATACTATAGGGGGCACAAGCGGATTCAAAGTCTCGCCCCGGCTAGGACTTGAACCCCGACCTCTACTATTCACAGCCAGCGCCCTAACCACTAGACTTTCAATGTCGTATAAGCGGAGGGTGTTATTCCAACGCTCACTTCAACCTTTGACCTTTCCATGAGCCAATTAAGAAACCGAACAAAAACGACTCAACGTTTTTTACTTTGGCTGCAAGACGAGGTCGCTCTTTTCAGAAGGAGGTGTCTCTAATGACATTGAAAAAATAATATGAACTGTTTTAGTAGATCCTCTCATAGCCGCTAGAGGGACTTCGCTTTATGAACGCTTGAAAGAACGATATAATGAACGATCGTATTAAAGAACGAACGAAAGAGCGAATGAATGAATGAATGAATGACTGAATGAATGAATGAATGAATGAATAAATGAATGAATGAATGAATGAACGAATGAACAAATGCATTATTGAAAGAACGCTTGAACAAAATAGCGAGCGAATAAACGAGCGAAATAGTGAACGAAAGAACGAGAGAACGAATGAATAGCCGAACGAAATGCCGTTCAAGCCAGAGCATTAATTGCTGAAGTCGTGCATGTGCCTCAGCCAAAAGATCCTCAAACCCTAAGAAGAGAGGCTGCTTCGGATGTCCTATCATCTATAGAGACTTGCAACGAATGCGCTACTTAAGTCTTCTCTCACAATCCGACAGCAGGTCATGTATTAACATCAACCTCTCTACCACAGTAACTCCATCATTTTCATAATTGTGGTAGTGCCAGTCTTAAGCCTAGAGAAAGGAGGAGGGCGACGCTAATAATCTGTGTAGCAACTAACCTAACCATCTAACCCAGCACATTACATACCGTTGCAAACCCAAGTCCCGCATTACATTACTAAGCTAACGACGTATTCATTTCAGCATCACTGTTGCGTCCTTCAGTTATTTCAAATCAAGGCCGAACAGCGGAGTCCATTGATACGCTTCCTTGAACAGCACGCAATAAATTCCGTACTAGTTCGAAGCGATAAAAAATAAATAACCTTCCCTACTTGCATGATTCTTGTCCTGGCAACCCTCTTCCGTCTCTAAGACGACAGGCAAAGGCGCCACAAAACGAGCAATAGAACTCGAACATCTAACTTAACGCAATTCTTACTTTAAGCAATGTCTGAGCTTGGCAGACAATCGTGTTATCGGGTCTTCCGTATACATAGACACTGAGAAGGGATCTCGTCGACAAAATTCCTTTTCCGACTAGAAAACCTTTAACGAATTGAGGGTGCATTCAGTAGTATCCTGTGAAGGTACAACAACAACAACGACACCTCCGCCACCATCAACAACGACACCAATAACAACAGCAGCAGCAACAACAACAACAACAACAACAACAACAAAAGCAGCAACAATAAAAGTAACAATAATCACTACTACTACTGCTGCTGCGACTACTACTACTAGTGTGAAATGTGATTGCGTTGAGGCGTTATATTGCAACAGAAAACGCTGGTACTACTTAGCTAGAGAACTCTTATACCAATCGCGTTAACCGCATGCGGAGTATATATATTTCATGAAGGAGACATATTTTAGGGGTGTCTAATTCTTTTGAACTCTTTCGAACGGTTGTCCAATGCTGCTCGAGATCTGAGTATTATTATTATTATTATTAAAATTTATTATTATTATTATTATTATTATTATTATTATTATTATTATTAAAATTTATTATTATTATTATTATTATTATTATTATTATTATTATTATTATTATTATTATTATTATTATTATTATTATTATTATTATTATTATCATTATTACCGCTAATAATCCTTGTTACAATACAGCCTCTTTAAACAGCAACTAACCAACTCTGTTTTTATAAAGCATAACTGTAAAAATTCCTATTGACAACAATTATAGCTGCAGATAGCCATAAGATGTCGCTAAACATTACAGTACAGTTAGGAATCATCCAGATAAATTAGACACCTTTAAAATATGTTCCTTATCTCATATATAGTTCGCGTGCGCTCAACACTTTGAATTTACAACTTATACTTTAAGTTACTAGATGAATTTGATTAGCCTCATTACAGATTGTACTGTGGTACTGCCTCTACTATGACTGGAAAGCGCGATAAAAGATTAAAAGACAAAGAGGGAAGGCGATTATAATCATCTTTGTTATGACACAGCGTCATTAAATAGAGGGCAATTTCGTTTTATCGTCTTCAAATATTCGACTATCTATAGCATCTCATTTAAGCGTCACAAATTAATTTCAACGTCAACCTGCATTGTTCTCACAAACATGAATATAACTTTGTAAAATAAACATAAAGCAACATAAAAATTAAAAGCCAGAAGCGTTTGGGTATAGTATAATAAAGTAATAATTATAATCAAAGTGGTTAGAAATAGTAAGAATTTAACACTACAAAAAGTTTAACTCCGCCACTGCGTGTCTGTGCTGTGCCTTATTGCCAGTCCCAAGCCTGGATAAAAGAGGAGGGCGACGGTAATGATTTTTTATCACACAGTGTCGTTAAACTGAAACTACTAGGCCTACTACTTTTCCGATCAACGTTAAAGGCCTTTGATACCATAAGATGTTGCTCAGCTATTAGGAATCCATCCAGTCACTGGATACACTGCCGTGTATTTGGGTGGTGCCAGTCCGAAGACTGAATCAAGAAGGAGGGCTACGCTAACTATCTTTGTTGTCATGCACATAGCATCCGTAAACAGAAACTACAGATCTTCAGATGTCTTTGTCATTTTTACCCACAACCGTTTCCTTTTAAAGAATAATGACGACTTTAGCGACCCAAGCAGCCGCAAGATGTCACCAGATACTAGGCCTGCTATTAATAGTTTATGCTACGCTAAGACACCTTTATATCAGTTTATCGGACGTTATTATATTCGTCAGTTTTCTTTGCAAACTTTAACTGTTTAAGCACCGCTAGTTTAAGGTATTTTACCGGTATCATAGGAAAGGTGAGAACTGTTGAAAATTATAATTTCAGAGAACGTTTACGGCGTTTGATGTCATAAGATATCGTTAAGTTAATTTTCTATCAATTCAACCTTAACAGCGAGAGCAGTAGGCTATAGAAATTTTCGTACTGACTTACACCAATTATTGTGTGACTGTCACTGACATTCATTTTCGGGTGCTTCAGTCCAACGTTTGGCTGAAGGAGGGAGACTTTAATTATTTTAGCTTGGACATTGCAACGTCAAACAGAAACTATCCGTTGCGCGTTTCCTCATTTTAGGATTAAGGTTTCGAGCAGCCGCAAGATATCACTATTAAAGTCAGAAAAAGCTAAGACACCTTTACATCGCTTCTTCTGACGATTTTATATTCTCTCGTTTACTTTCAGTCACTTATTTTTCTTGTCTACAAGGACTTACGCTATAGGAACGGTCAGCCATGTTCACAATGATTTCTGTCGAACTCAACGGCCATTCGTTTTGCTAATCGAAGAAGCAATAATTTGTATGAATGTATATATGTATGCATACATGCATGCATGCATTTATGTATGTATGTATGTATGTATGTATGTATGTATATATGTGCGTATGTATGCATGTATGTATGTATGCATATATATGTATATATATATGTATGTATGTATATGTGTATGTGTGTATGTATGTATGTATGTATGCATTTATGTATGTATGTATGTATGTATGTATGTATGTATGTATGTATGTATGTATGTATGTATGTATGTATGTATGTATGTATGTATGTATGTATGTGTGTGTGTGTATGTATGTATGTATGCATGTATGTATGTATGTATGTATGTATGTATGTATGTATGTATGTATGTATGTATGTATGTATGTATGTATGTATGTATGTATGTATGTATGTATGTATGTATGTGTGTGTGTGTATGTATGTATGTATGCATGTATGCATTTATGTATGTATGTATGTATGTATGTATGTATGTATGTATGTATGTATGTATGTATGTATGTATGTATGTATGTATGTATGTATGTATGTATGTATGTATGTATGTATGTATGTATGTATGTATGTATGTATGTGTGTATGTAATGTATAAATATATGTATGCATACATGCATGCATGTATGTATGCATCGTTGCATGCCGTTACAAGTGTACTGTTACAATGTATATGTCATATACGCATAAGTGTATAAAAATGCGTAAATAGATTCATATAATATTGTATCATAGAGAAATTGATTGTTTTGATGTTTCTTTTCCAGCCGCCGACTTAAAACCATTTCTGGCCAATGCATCGGTTGAGAGCAGGTCCTCCTTCCAATGCTTCTTCCACATCATCTGCCTCAGATGCTGCTGCTGCTGCTGCTGCAGATGGTTGGTCGTCATGGTTCGTGCGTCGGAGGGAGTGCATTCGACGGATGTAAACGATGGATCTGGCGGAGGGAGGCTCAGCGGAAGAGCCGCCCGACGGACAGCAGCAGCGCCATCTTGGGAGTCGGGCGTCAGCCAGTCGTAAAATCCGCCGTTGAATGATGACCACCACACGCGCACAGACACAGACGAACGCACACGTACAAACGCACATACACACAGACGATCGCACACATACCTCACACACCCACAGACGTACACATTTATGCACATACAGTCATACACACGAAGATTGACACAATGAACACATACATCACGTGCACTCGTACAGACAAAGGGACACATGAACAGACATACATCACAGAGAGACAGACAGACAGACCAACGGACATATTGGTAATGATGCGGACAAACGGACGAACGGACGGGCGAAAGGACAGACGGATGGACGGATGGAGAGACAGCTATAGGGACAGATAAAGGGACAGCAATAGGGGACAGCTATATAGACACAGATAGAGAGACAGATAGAGAGACAGCTATAGGGACAGATAGAGAGACTGATAGAGAGACAGACAGAGGGACAGACAGAGAGGCAGACAGGGATATATAGGATCAGGTAGAGTTATAGAGGTACAGATAGAGGGACAGATAGAGGAACAGGTAGAGTAACAGATAGAGAGACAGGCAGACAGAGGGGCAGACAGAGGGACATAATAATAGGGTCAGATATACTGACAGATAGAGGGACAGACGGACGGAAACAAATCGTCCTTCACTTGCACAGAGGGCAAATGTATTCGGAAGAAAGAGTTGGGTCGACATCGATGGAAGACCTGCCCCGGAGAGAAAAATAGAGCCGAACAGATAGATAGAGACACACAGACAGCCAGACAGAGACACAGACAGATAGACAGACAGACACAGAAAGCATTTCATCTGGGCTTTCAACCCCATTGATATTCGCGACGGCGCCCATGACACCAGACCCTCTTCATGTTCACCAGAACCACCCAGCGCCTCCATCTTCATCGAAATTCCCCACAACCTCCCCCATCCCTCCCTCTGCTCTGGACCCAGTGGAGGCAGGACTCAGATGAATGAGAACGACGGTATCGACCAAGATATGCACACATACATACACACGTAGTAGTACATACACCCACATCCATCGATCTCTTCATTCAGAAATACATGCATTGGCTACATGAAACAATCCATCCATCCGTTACAGATTGAGTCCGTCCGTCCGTCCTTCCGTCAACCCACCCATCCCATCCCCATCCGTCCGTTCATCCATCCATTCCTTTATCCGTCCATCCATCCATCCATCCATCCATCCATCCATGCATCCGTCCGTCCGTCCGTCCGTCCATCCATCCATCCATCCATCCATCCATCCATCCATCCATCCATCCATCCATCCATCCATCCATCTATCCATCCATCCATCCATCCGTCCGTCCGTCCGTCCGCCCGTCCGTCCATGTGTCGTCCATCCATCCATCCATCCATCCATCTATCCATCTATCCATCCATCCATCCATCCATCCATCCATCCATCCATCCATCCATCCATCCATCCATCCATCCATCCATCCATCCATC
>JACEVL010000798.1:1100000-1105000 GCA_020284085.1 Aporrectodea caliginosa | reverse complement strand
GTATGTGTGCTTGCACATGTGTATGTGTGTTCTGGTATGTCTGTATGTCTGCGTGTGTGCACATGAGTAGGTGTGCATGTGAATGCGTGTGCTTGTATGTGTGTTTGTGTGCATGTGTGCATAAGTAGATGTGTATGCTTGTATGTGCATTGTGGGCTTGTATGTGCGTGTATGTGTGATTGTACTTGTGTATTTATGCATGTGCTGGTATGTGTGTATGTCTGTGTGTTTGTAAGAAGGCGTGGATTTATGCTTGCAATCTGTATGTTGGCTTGTATGTGTGTGCATGCGTGTGTGTGTGCATGTGTATGTGTTCTTGTACATGTGCATGTGTGTTCTGGTATGTGTGTATGTCTGTGTGTGCACATGAGTAGGTATGCTTGTATGCCTGTGTGTGTATCTGTGCTTGTCTGTCTGTGTGCTTGTGCGAAATGGAAGTATTGCAAATGGATGACATAAGAAAGTCACAGGTACTTATTCTAATTAAGGATCAAGGAGATAGGATGTCTTCATCCCACGTAGCTTTCTCATCTGACCGACTGTGTTTGCCTAGATGTCTGCCTTTCGGTCTAACTCTCTCTGCTTGTCTGTATTTCTCTTTTTTTCTGAATGCTCCTTTTCCTCTGGCTTTCCTGTCTTTGGATTCTATCCCTGTCACTCGTTTTTCCAAACTCACTTTCTTACTCTCACTTCATACCAATCGTTCCTTCATTCCTTCTTTGTTTCTTCCGTTCCTTCTTTACTTCTTTCCTTTCTTCTTTATTTTTTTCCTTCCTCGGTTCTTTCTCCAATTCTATTGTTCTTTCTTTCTTTCATATTTCTTCATTTTTTCATTTTCGTTCTTACTTCTTCCTTGCTTCTTTATTTCGTTCTATAGTTATGGTTTTCGCAAATATAAGTAACTGATTCGTTCATTCGTTCATTCATTCTTTCTTTCTATCATACCATGGGCGCCCGCAGATGTTTTTACAGGAGGGGAAACACAATGGCCAAGGTTAAATTTTTAGCAGAGCTTGAAAATCGCAAAACAGTAAACTAAGAAAAATTTTCATAGAGGTTTTTTAAATGTAACATTTAAAACAATATCGAAACCATTTTTTGGGATATTGTTTTAAATTAGTGCTTCAGTGCGAAGAAATTTGTTAGACATCAAAAAGTAGTAGTTAAAAAATAGGTATCAATTTTCCAGGGGGCAATGCCCCACTTGCCCCTATGTGCGGGCGGCCATGTATCATACATGTTTTCTTTCTTTCATGCATCTTCTCTTTCATGCTAGCTCTCTTTGTCTTTGTCTCTCGCTGGTTAAATTCCTCTCTTTATCCTGTTTACGTTAGCGCACAATCCACGGCACAGTTCATAGACGACATCATTAGCTTTTGTAAGCCAGAACTAAGAGCATTTGCAGAGCGGTTACTGACCCGCTTCTCTTCAAAGTATGTGACCATTAATTATTCTTCTTTAAATAAACCCAACACAATAATCATGCTTCGTGTAATCGCAATCGTAAGCTCAAATTTTCGAAAGCGCTCCTTTAAAGTTGTAGGTGTATCAGATCATTCTCGAGAGCTGCGTTGTGTCAAAGGAGTATAATAGTCCAAAGATCAGTCTATCTAACTGAATGATCTTCTGGATATTGACCTGATTATCATAGGCGTAGCTACATGGAGGCACGAAGAGGCAGTTGCCTCCTCTTGCTTTTTTTATATACTGGAAATTCTATTGACCAATGACCCCAATAACCAGAATTTTGCCAAGTTGCCTCCTCTTGAATTTAAGTCTGGCTACGCTCCTGCTGATTATGGCTTGCAATGGTTTTGATGTCCTATCGGTTGATGCCTTGTGCATTAGACACCGGCGCAATAGAAGTTATTAATTGTTATTAAGTGAAGATCCGAGTCTGGTATGTTTGTATGTATGTTCAAAGACATTAGAAATGTCAATTGCGGTTGCAGATTTTAACATTTAGGTTTCAAAAGTAGTGTACGCAGCCTAGGGCATGAAAGCAAGATATACATCAAACAACTTTAGGGGTATGTGTGTCTATTACTCTCCCAAACAATCGCCCGTGATCTAAAACTATGTAGGCCCCTACATGTGATGTATATGTGTATACTCGTTTTATTTATGACTGTCGGTAGAAAGGTATTTGGTGTGGCTGGCGTTTCTTTTCCTGGTTAGTCGTACGATGGAAAAATTGTTTGTTGTGAGAGAGAATGAAGAAATTCCATTAAAATGTTTTCCATTAAGGCGAGCTCTGCTTCCGGTTCTTTGGCACCACCTACATCCGGGAATTTCGACTTGTGAAGTCGGAAACGGAAACGAAGGCGTACGGACAACAATATGGCGCCGACAAGGAGGTTAATCCGGAAATGAGTTTTTGATGTTGTTTTGGGTATCATTATATATTATATTATTACTATAATTATAAATTATTAGGCCTACTACTATTGCTACTGCTACTGACACTGCTACTGCTGCTGCTGCTGCTACTGCTACTGCTACTGCTACTGCTACTGCTACTACTACTACTACTACTACTACTACTACTACTACTACTACTACTACTGCTGCTGCTGCTGCTGCTGCTGCTGCTGCTGCTGCTGCTGCTACTACTATTATTAATTTATTATTAAGCTTATTATTGTAAAGCTTATTATAATTATTATCATTGTTGTTGTTGTTGTTTTTGTTGCTATTGTTGTTGTCGTTGGATTAGCAGTAATGGTAGTGGTAGTGATGATGATGGTCTTGGTAGTAGTAGTGATGGTGGTTTGGAAGTAGTATAGTGGTAGTGATATTGATAGTGGTGATAGTAGTGGTAGTGGCAGGTAGTGGCAGCAGCAGCAGCAGCAGTAGTAGTAGTAGTAGTAGTATTATCATAATCTTCATCATCATCTATAATCCACAGAACACTTGATTCTACCCTGCTCTCTGCATTTTCCTATGTAGACCTATCGCTTGCTCTCCATCATCGATAATGCAAATGTGTATACGTTTTTCTATTACAGTGGCCGTACGCATGCCTGTGTGTTTGGTTCCCCATATTCAGCTCCCTCCACGTCTTGTTTTTGAGTAGGGTAGAGCGCCCCCTTTCCGTCTGCAATATTCGATCATTTGCGCCGCCTGGCGGTCGTATAGACAAGATGAACTGCCCTCTGGCGTCTGCCTCATTTTCCACTCGACAGTTATCGATACGACGTCGAAATGAATTACCTCCGCGATATGTATACTCCGCGTTCCGTGTGCGTTTTACGTATGCGCGGGAAATTAGATATGTGATCCAGATAGGGAGCTATCTACGCGTGACCTAGATTCATAAATTTATATATACATGTGACCTAGATACCAAAGCGTTTAAACGTGGCCTAGATACAGAATCATATACACGTGACCTAAATTCATCAATTTATATATACATGTGACCTAGATACCAAAGCGTTTAAACGTGGCCTAGATACAGAATCATATACACGTGACCTAAATTCATAAATTTTTATCCATGTGACCTAGACATCAAAGCATTTACGCGTGACCTAGATAAATTAGAATGTACACGTGACCTATATTCAGAATTTATATACGTGTGACCTAGATACCAAAGCGTTTACACGTGACCTAGATACAGAATCATCTACACTTGACCTAGATTCAGAAATGTATATACGTGTGGCCTACATGTAGATACCAAAGCATTTGCATGTGACCTAGATACAGAAGTATATGCGTTTAAACTATATTCAGAATTCATAAGTATATACATGTGACCTAGATTCAGAAGTACGTGTATATATATAGGATTAGATTAGAGCAGATTAGACTAGCCATCAGCTCTAACCAAGGAACTAGATCATAAGCTGTCTCATACTATAGCAAGATAGTTGTGCCCTAAATTCATTGTTACATATCGTGACCTTGCCGTGACCTCATAATGGTCCGTTGTTAATAACCGAATGCTAAGCTTCCTTGCTGACCAAAGCCACAGTGCTTTGTTTATACCAGACAATTTATGACTTTCAGCGTTAAGTATTAGTGTGTCCAGTCGGAATACGAGACCTGGACATGTATCTTAAACTGTCGGCTTTCCATTCGGTGTGTGTGTCTGTCTGTCTGTGTGTGTCTGTGTGTGTGTGCGTGTGTGTGTGTGTGTGTGTGTGTCTGTGTGTGTCTTCCATTAACCTCAGCTGAGAAAGGGAAACCACCTCCGGAAACCACATCATGCACCACCTTTTAACCCAATATATTTATGTTCATATATATATATATATATATATATATATATATATATATATATATATATATATATATATATATATATGGTATGTATGTCTGTATGTATACACACGCACGTAGATATAGAAAAATACTTCAGTTTTGTAAGTGACTTTTAGAGAGATGACGATATTGAAATAGATCATTTTTCCAAGTGCTGGGAAAAAGTGCCAAAAGGACGAAGTACAAAACCGGTGGCAATGCACACTTTAAAAGCAGTTCTACACAGGGAACAAATGTATGTAGATTGCGGAAATTTGTTTGTGTATTGTGTGGCAAGTTGTGAGTACATTGTAGCACGTTTTGTGTAGATTGTGACAAGTTTTGTGTATATATATTGTGACAAGTTTTGTGTAGATTGTGGCAAGTTTTGTGTGTAATGTGTGGCAAGTTTATATGCCAAATGTGTAGTGGAAGAGCCACAATTCTACTTATCTAATTCAATAAATGTTTACTTATTCGGTGTATATTTGTATATTTGTGTGTGTAGAGGTAGAGAGAGAGAGAGAGAGAGAGAGAGAGAGAGAGAGAGAGAGAGAGAGAGAGAGAGAGAGAGAGAGAGAGAGAGAGAGAGAGAGAGAGAGAGAGAGAGAGAGAGAGAGAGAGAGAGAGAGAGAGAGAGAGAGAGAGAGAGAGAGAGAGAGAGAGAGAGAGAGAGAGAGAGAGAGAACGAGAGAGAGAGAGAGAGAGAGAGAGAGAGAGAGAGAGAGAGAGAGAGAGAGAGAGACAGA